>OZ002733.1:16572502-16605563 GCA_963924305.1 Polygonum maritimum
TTTTTGAGCATGAATATCTTGATACATACATCTGATATGGCTTATGCTCATAAATCATAAGTAACGAAAGTTGGTGGCTACTTCACTTGAAAATAGTTGGTGGAACTGTGGAAGTGGGATACCATTTCGTAGATGGGCGGAATTGATTGAGAAAAGTCTTTTCAATGCTTTAAACTGCTGATGTTTTAAGTTGAAAACTTGAAATCTAAGAACTCCAGCTAAAGGAGGACAGATTCTTTAAACTCACAAGTCTATTTGGATGGATTGAACTATACATGATGGAGCTATATTCAAATCGTGTGTTCTCCCGTGTTTTATCGTATCTTGTTAAATTCTCAACAAATTAAGATGATGCAATCTTTGATTTCGCAACATCAAAGCCACTTCTTCTACACACACTTGATTTCAAAAGTAAGAAGAATTCATCACATGTTATAAAACGCATGCATCAATACGTACAATCAAAATTAATTATCCACAATAACCATACAAATCCATCAAAAATTAAGTTTAAAGAATGATTGTGTTGGTTTGCTTCTTTAATACTGCATTAGCTTAACTCTTTTCCAATCTTCAAATTTGTTTCAAATGTTTCAACTATGAAGTATCTCATAAAACATTCACACAATTATAGAACGTGCTACGCATTGGCAAGAAATATAGAGGCCGACGCCGCCAGCCCGCCACCTTAGATTGAAACTGTGCCTCTTATGAAGAAAAACTGTTTCCGATTTTCCAAACTATAGAATTTTGTCATCATTAGATCAAATTCAAATTGAATTACATTATTTGAAAATTACACGCTTCAAGATCAATTTGAAAGGTCAATTCTTGTAACGTTGCTTGAACTAAGAAAATGCCATTATAATTTATAGCAATACTTTGTGTTGTTTAGTTTAAGATTTTAGTAACCTTTTTAATTATAGCTTTTTAAAAAGGATGTTGGTATCAACCCAAAAAGAAGTTTGAATCACACCTATTTGCATCCTGAAAGTAAACAATAGGCCATGCTTCTAAAAAGAAGTTGCCACTATAGCAATATTTGGACTTGTTAAGAAACAATAGGGCTATTTCTCATCCTAAGCTTCTTTTTTTGTGCACCAAAACGAAGAGAGTCCTTCTTGTTTCACATAAACAACAGCTGGAAGAAAACATAAGCATGATTGATGGAAGTAAACTGAGTATCACAAATAAACATTTTCCTCCTTCGGGTACAAGCATATACTGAATTATATAGAGAAAACAGAGACAAACGTACTATATGGTGACAGATTGGTATAAACACAAAGATTTCCATCCTTTCATTGTCTAGCATCATTAATCAGCCCGGAATCAAGCAAATTCCCCTTGTTAATCTCCACTGGTTTAGGACAATCCGACAAAATTATAATATAGTACAACAAGAATTAGTCTTTTTAGCCTGCTTGTAGAACATCTGTCAAACAAAAGAAATTATAGTCGGTTAGTTTACACACCATTCAATATTCCCCTATTACTTATAACTGATAAAGGGCTTGAATCAAGAGACCCAGCTAGACAACGGAGAAAAGACTGTATATCAGTGGAGCTCATACTCATGTTCAGATTCGAATTCTAACTTTGAAAAACTTAGATCTAGAGCTGTGTTTCAATATTAGAGCTAGATTTCTAACCACTGTATCAAAAGTTGTGCGCTAGGATAAAGTTATCCAGTAGGCAGCATTCAAAGAGAACAAGACATAAAAATAAAACCGCGAAAGAAAAACTCTCAACCACATGGTAAACCAGATCATGGCTACATAAAGTTATATTGAAGACCAACTCACTGAGATTAACTATAAGTAGACAGCCATGTAGATGTAGATTTACCTGTGATGCAGTGCTAAGGTCTGAACTCTTCTCAACCAGGCTATCCAGCCTTTCACCACGTTCGAGTACACTGTCAATAGTCTTATGCTGCATACAAAAAATTTCATAAAGTCAGAAGATTCCCAGAACCAAAGAAATTTTACTACTAAATGTAACAAGAGAGCCTGTACACTGGTATAGTATAAGTACCAAAATTTTAAAAACAATAAATCACTACATGGTGTCTCTATGAATAGAAAACACATAAAACACTCCATTAAACATAATATTGAAGCATTTGTTATCAGATATTAAGAATGGGGATACTACAATCAAAGGAAATACACCCATCATAGAAATTATACTGGCAAGTAGTAGTTAATTTAAATACCAATTGACCATCAATATTAACAATGTAGAAAATTTGTAAGGGAAAGCTTACGAGAATAATCTTAGTTTCATCCAGTTCCCTTTGGATTTTTAGCAGCTTATCTGCTTCTGCAGGGTCCTGAAAAGTAAATACCAAATTTCGTTTAACTCCTAGTATACACAAATACACAATGAGAGAACTAGCTATATTGGAATGCATCAAACTGATGAGAATATTGAATACCTGAAATTTGGCCAGGGCTTCATTCAAGTATGGCCATGGCTGAGCATCATTATCTGTGTTGATAGTCCTCCATGATTCACCAAACTTCTTCTGGTACTCATCTAACACCTGATAATACTCTTCATCTTAAGCCAATATGTATGACCAAAGTGTGAATTAAATTCATGGAGAAATGGTGTAGAGAGGAGAAGAGTCCTATTGTGCTTAGATTTCAAGTGCACATGTTGGGCAACATCTTAACCAGGAAATGCAAACAATAAAAACTAGAAACCCTATGTTTAGTGAACACTATCTTGCAAGTAGTGGTTTTAATAACAGAATTACTAACCACTTCAGATATCATGGAAGCATAAGTTCACTCAGAGAAACTGTTTCACATATTTGGACAATCTACTAAAACAAATAAACATTCTATCCAGAAAGATGGTACCATCACATGGAATATAGACATTGTACCACTTTTTAATATGTTATTGATTTCAGACTTTATATGTAAGCAAATGAAGATCCTAGACATCACAAGGTATACACACGGTGGCAAAACGTGATCAATCACTAAGATTGCTGATAGTTTATAAACCTGGTCAATCAGGATTAGAGTAAAGCCTGAAGTTTAGTCATGAAGATGAATTGAAAGAAGACGAAAAAGAGCTATAATCATCTATTTGTTATGCACTAGTGGAGCATGTGAAGATTTAGGAGCCAACATGGAAGGTAATTAGGTGAACCATTGCAATCAATGTGCAAAAAATATGCAGATATAAAAATATTTGCATTATTGTATTAACCCTCTAGCAAGAATACACAAGCTTTAACTACCCTGAGGCATAGATGGCTCATGTGCAAACATAAATAAAATTTCAAGCACAGTCTTCAGTAGCAATAGAGCAGAAGAAAATTCCGATGCAAGCTAATCTGATTATCATTATAAACCTTTTCATGGAGGGTTTTTATTTTTGATCAGCGGCTTCCATCCAACATGAAAGGGAGGACTAGTATAAATGGGAATGCACAGACAAAAGGCTATTGTGAAAGGATAGAATTCAGCAAAGTGAAATGAAAATAAATTAAATGAATCATTTTTATAATGCCAAATTACCCACCAGCTACTGTCAACATTTCTTAAAAGCACAAGGATAAATATATTGAGCAACTAAACTAGTGCCATGAAAAGGAGACTCGCACAACCAAGGCAAGAAAGTTAAATGTTACTGAATCCAAAAATCATCAAGAACACAAACAATGTCTGAGATTGATGACCTGGTTCAGAAGTGAAAATGCACTACGAACTGGGTAGTGGTCATCCATAAATCCAAGTGCGCATAGACCTCCTCTGTTGTAAGCATGCACCTTGTATTCTGTTTACAAATACAAGAAGATCATTAATTTATTTTCTTTAGTAGCAAACGGATGTCTTAAAGCTCATCATCCATCCTATATATCACCAACCTCCTGACAATTTACGCTTACACAGAGAGAACTGAACAAAAGATCCGGATAACAACTTTTTGGTGCGAAAGGGTTTCCCAATTCCCACAAACATAAATCCAGATAAACTAAAAAAGAACTAGTATATCACCCCTCTACAAATTCAAAAGCAAAAGCCTTTCTTTTAATCAATACCGATGAAAATTACTGCTCCCGCAAATTGAATGACCAAATTCACAATCACGATCAGCAGAGATGATCGTAAAAATCGACAAACGGAATACCTGAGTGCTGAACAGATTGGCGTTGACCAGGAGGGGTACGTTTGGCGACGGTGCGAGAAACGAAGACGATGAACTCCTTAACGCTGGATCTCTGGAAGTAGCCAAAATGGCTGACATCGGAGGCGTTTGCAAGAATCACAGGATCTTCTTGATCGCTGGAAGCGTTCAGCTTGAGAACTAAAAGCGCCGTGATCTTCATCTTCAACGCCCCCTTCTTCGACCTCAAACCCTAAGACCAAACAAACGCAATCCGAATCAAATTTATGGGAATTCGAATTGCTAGCTGCGATGGATCGAATTCCCTTCTCGCCCGAATATGATCGTCGATTGAAATGTAAAGAGGACGGAAAGGGAAACCTAGATGAGATGGAGAGATAGATGAGAAGGGATCTGATGCTGTTCAACGGGAATGGGGAACCTGGCCACCGAAACCGAATCACCAATGTTATGTTTACCCGAACCAAGTGTCGGCCGCTTAATTTTTTATTAGCATAATAGATTTATAACAAAACTTTTTTGAGCAGGATTTACAACAAAACTGTTACAAATAGGGAGTATCATTTTCTGATAAGAATAATTATAAATTTGTGAACTACCTAAACCACGCTAACAATGTCACAAAATGATAAATTTTAAATTGGGTCTCCTAAGTGTTTCAATTATCATCATCATCATAACTATATACTAAAACGGAGGTTATAAATAATATTTAGCCCGACATATGTCACCTCCTCATTGGGCCGCATAACCGATCTTTATTAAAATAATTCAATTTGTTTAATTGGTTGAAACTTCAGTATAGACCCCACATTAGATTTCTTCTTATCTACTGATTTCCATTTTAATTACTTTCTTCAAAAAAATCTATCAAAATCTATCTTAAAAAATGAAAAAATTACGTACGTACCAACCTATGCATGATTTGGTCTTTCTTTTACATATGCATAATTTGATCAATATTTTTTTACCTTTATCAATTTTGTAATTTATTAAACTATTTATATAAACATCTTACTATGTACTATATAATTAAAATAAAATACCAAAAATTATTGATTTAGTCAATAACAAATCTTACATTGAGTTTTTTTGTTTAAATAAATTTGATTAATATGTATTTAAAATACTCTAGAATTTTTTTTTGAGTATTTTAAAAAACTTACTAAATCTTTTATCTTTGTAAAATATTATATTTTTAACTATGCTATAGTATATATGATTGAAATATTATAATATAATATGTACAATTAAAGTATAAAATTTATAAGATATAAACATTAAAGTTATTGATAAATGACAAAAGACTTTTAATTCCTTTAAAATGCAAATTATATTATTAGACCTATCTAATTGAAATTGAATTTGCACATAATTACTTTAAAATAAAATAATTATACTCCATAGTAACAATTGAGGAAACATAGGAAATGTTTTATATATAAGTCGTGCCCGGCACTATTACTAGTTAATACACAAAGTGTTACAACTTACAATACAAAGCCTAATATGGTTTATTACTCCCTCCATTTTTTATATTTGATGTTTTAGCATTTCAACATGAAATTAAGAAAGGCTATAAAATTATTTAATTATCCTTATTAAACTATTTTAACCCTCATTAAATTATTTTAATTTTATAATGGTTTAAAGAGAGAATCTTGTAAGGAAAGATATATCAAACGTAAAAAAACGAAAGGAGTATAGTATAAAGTGTTAAATATGGTCTTAAACATCACTAAAATGAATTCAGAAATTGATGGGCGTGGCCTATGTCTTAACCACTGGCCAATACAGAGCTAATCGTGTGATCTTGTGCTAGTTAACTACATATTTGTGGTTTTTCTTTTTTGAAAAGGTAAACATTAGGGAACCGCTCCTTACGGAGAGTGTCCTAAAATATCATTTCGGATGAGAACGAGAAGTTTTGGAAGTGTTGAAATGGTAGTATTGGGGGAGACTATGACCCATTTTTGCAATCAGGTCTACCATACTGTTACAGCACCTACTCACATGAGAAATCTTAACAGTATTGAAGTTGAGCAACGAAACCACTATGCATATCTTAGCAATTCTATTTCCCAAGGGCATCGCCATAAACGAACCTAGGGGGGCATGAGTGGGCCCGTGCCCCCCTCCCGTCGGGTTAATTAACGGTATATATATGTAATTTTTGATTAAATATAAGTATATTTTAATTAAATTTGTACTAATAAGACATGAAAATCAACTAGTCTAGATGGTTTGATGCTTAATTTTGTTTTAATTCCACCAAGGTTCAATTCCCCATAGCACCATTTTGCTTTTTTATTCAAATTTAATGCATTCATCTCCAATTTTTGTTTACAAAGTAACTATTTATTGCATAAATTAGATTTTATACATACTATTTTTTTTTGGGAAATAAGTACCTATTTTTTTACTATTTAAGAGTATCGAGTAACTAAATTTATCGATTATTCTTGAAGAATTGGATCTCCTTCACAAGGTGTGCCCCCCCTTTAAATCCATTATGCGTTCGTCATTGGGCATCGCCCTATATTTTTAACAGCTTGGAATACTGTTAGGTTGTCGCCTTCTATCTCAATTTTATTTATTTTGAGTTGTTGGCTCTCCTGAGTCCGTCTCGTAACGCTAGTGTTTCGGTTTTTAAAGTCGAGGCCTTTTGGTACCTAATTGTTACTATATCAATAACCTCTCCTTGAGTTCCCCTTATTATAGAGCCGTATACCGCCATTTCATTAGCTAGCCTTGATCCATCTACATTCAACTTACATAATCCATTTCTTGAACTTTGTCAAATCTTGTCTTTCTTTTGTCGTTTGCGTGGTTGTGCGTTCTTGTATCTTTGGCTTCCTCTTCATTCCAGTATTTTGCTTGTCGGCATATATGAATTTGTGATTTTATGTATTTCGCTAAGTAAAAAATTATATCATTTGATTCTTGTTGAAACACAAGTTTGTTTCATTGCATGGTGTCATATTGCCCACCAGATCATGGCCATTTATGTATACTCCTTAGCTGTCCATCTTTGTCTTAGCTCTTGGATGATTATTTCGGGTTTTGTATGTTTGTGTTTATCTGTTGAAGTATTAATTTACATCACCTTGTTGTTAATTTGTTTTGTAATTTCTTTCGTGTGATTGCAATCTATGAATAAGTGTCTTGTGTCTTGTGTCTTCATATGTACAAGTACATAAAAGACAACCCCCCGGAATCGAAATTTATTTATCTCTTAGTCGGTTTTTTGTTAATAATCCATTGTCGATTTCCATAAAAAATTCTTTACCTTTGGTAATCAAGTTTCCAAATCCTTTGATATCATTTTTCGGTGCGAGTCTATTTTTGTAATATGACCTATTGTAGAGGACGTTGAGAACCAAGCATTCTTACTTGGAGCCTAGTATATCTATCATGAATTTCATTATATGAGATGGAGGTTGATGTAATCGACTCTATTATATTTGCTGGAAGGATTCTCCTCAGTTTGTCCTCTTCCCATGTTTTATTGCTCGATATATAGTGTTGGACTTTCTGTCCTTTATCAATTGTTGTTAGGTCATCTACATGCATTTCTAACGGTTCATCAGATACCCAACGGTCGGTCTAGAAACGATTGGTTTGACTGTTGGATTGCTCGCTTTTGTTGATTGGATACCAACTTAGAAGTTTGGAATATAGATTTGTGGTAGTTAACTTTTTGCCTTGATATTACACAATATTCGTGAATTATCTTCTTAACGGTTGTGCAAGCATTTTGGGTTGCTTTAGCATAGATTATAACGTCATCTGCAAATGAGAGGAACGTGATCCTTGTTCCGTTTCGTGCAAGGGCAAATTCTATTATTTTATTCGTGTCTACACTAGTTTGTTATAGTTTCATAGCCAAGATTTCAGCTCCAATTATGAATATATACGGGGTCGATAGGGGTCTCTTTGGCGCAATCCCCGTTCAGGTATAAAGGGATCAATTGGATTGTTGCTCAGTAGGATTGAAAATGATACGTTTTGACACATTCTTTTATCCCATTAATAAATTTCCCATCAAACCTGAATTTCTCCATTACACCAAATAAGAAATCTCAATCAAGGTTGTCAAAAGTATTTTCCATGTCTAATTTTATCGCTACCCATCCATCCTTATCTTTTTTGCCTTTTAATGAATGGAAAATTTCACGAGCAATAAGAACATTGTCTTGTATAGCTCTATTGACAACGAAGGCTCCTTGGAGGGGGTCAATAATCTTGTTCATAACTTTCTTCAGTCTTTCTTTGGTTTGAATTGATCAAATATGTCCCATTTTTTTGAAAAGGTAAATATTCAGACTACCAAACACAATTAGTAGTCCGAGAGACCGATAAAAACGACAGCCGAGAAGGGTAAGTGGATCAAACATAGGAGCCACAAATGATAATATAATCGACTAGGGATTGTACAAATCAACGAAAAGAAAGAGCAGGAAACAAGATTGGAGTCAGGGAGAGTAAAACATTAAGAAATAGCGTCCTAGGCGACAAGTCAACCCATCCAGGGTGTGCATAATGGACAGTTAATGTCCCCTCCACTGAGATAAAGGATCTTTAAAAGCCTTGGAGCACCTTGTGACTTGGCCTAATGCAGCTCGGTCCTATTCCAAACCACAACTCCAACTCTTCGAAAGATGAGTACCAATTAAGAACGAGCCATCTTGCTAAGAAAATTAATTACACCTTGCACCCTAAGTAAAAGAACTTACAGTGCAAGCAAGTCAAAATTGAAGCGCAACTAAGTCATACTTGCAAAGCAAGTAGAACTAGACTTGCACGACAAGTAATGCAAGACTTGCCCCGCAAGTAAATTTGTCAAACTTATTTCCCCAAAAAACGCCTAAAGAGGCAGATTGTCGACGATGAGGATTAAACGGCGAGCACCATGTAACTTGATCTAAAGCAAGACAAGGTCTCTTGAAACAACCTGAAGGCTCCTTAAGTCCTACTCTTTTTCTTTGTCTTTCTTAACAAGGATTGTTTTTACTTTATTTTTATCCTTTTCTTTCTCTCTAACCTTACAAGTCAAGGACTTGTTTTTACTATTTTTTTTGTTTCATTGATCAATCTGGTGGCGGTGGAGAAAGGCGAGGTTGTAAGGACATCATCGGTGATGAAAAACCATCAAAACCAGCGGCCTCCTAACCCTTGCCACACACCATAGTTGCTCTATTGTTTATGAAAAGTTTAGAAAATAAATGTTCTTGTTCTTACTTTTAAGCACCTCAGGTGGCCTTATCAAGATTTCAACATTAAAAAATTTAATATGGGGTGTTGAAACATTTCTTCGTAAGAATACAAATTTTGAAAATGGAGGAGAAAAAAGATCAAGATGGGTAAAGAAGCCTAAGGTTTTTCGTCCCAAAAATTACTTCCCTCATAACATGTAATGATAAATTTTATTTGAATGGTCGATAGATCAATGACTTCTACAATCGGAGATCGAAGGCTTTCTCGGCCGGAGATCGAAGGCTTTCTCGGCCGGAGATCGATGACTTTCTCAGTTGGGGTTCGATGACTTTCTTAGCCATACGTTCTAGTCAGAGACACTCAAATGTGTGCTTATTTTTAAAACTGGATATGTCCTAATCCTTTATTGTGTAGATTATGTTGCATACTATGTGCTTATGTTATAATCAAAATTAAACATTGTGATAGTGTTTGCCCGTTTGGACCGTTATGGGTTTGTGAGCTCGAATGGAAAACTGAGACGAATTAAATTTAGGTCTTGCTACATTTTCACTCAAAGATATACTTTTCTCTCAAAAAACTATTTTTAAAACTTTTGAAATACGTACAATTCCTTTACTTTTTACATTTTCAAGACAAAAAAAATACTATTTTCTCTCAAAAACTTATTTCCTTTAAATAAGTGTATCAAGACCTTAGTTTAAAGTATGATTAGATTAATATTTTCCATTCTATATTAATGAAATTTCTTCTTTCAAAAGAAAAGATATATACATCAGTGAAAGACTTTATTGCCCTTACCAGAAAAGTTTGACGCGGAGTATAAAATGAAGTCCTCTGTTCGGTCGCCTCCGTTTCTGGGGTTTTAGGGTTTTCTCGGTTTCTCTCCCGACTCTCTCTGTAAGCTTCACTAATCACAGCAGCCATGACCGCCCAGACACAGGAAGAGCTCCTCGCCGCTCATCTTGAAGAGCAGAAAATCGATGTACGCCCTTTCCCCCCTTTCTTCCTTCATTTGTTTTGGATCTGCTATTTCATTTTCGGCCCAGATTATACCAATTGTTTTTGATTACGTGTTTGGAATTTGCTTACATTTCTAGTCATTGATGTGCTTATTTTAGCATCTGAAATGAGTTTAGGCTAGCTGATATTCTGATTGGATGGTAATACTCGATTTGGAGGCTTAGTGATTACGTTGCCTTTCCCTACTCATTTGAGCACCGCCTGTAATTGGGGCAAGTGGAAAATGCCTGTATATTGTAAGGGATTCATGTAAATTTGAGTGCATGTGACACATGTTGAGGTGTTCATGGTCTAATTTGATTGCTGTTTATTGCCTACTCAATTCAATTCTTACTGATTGAAGTATCATGCTACACTTTTGTTCATTGCTGTGGTTATTGCAACAGCTGAACCGAATGAATTTATGTTAGTTGATATTCTAATTGGATATTAGTACTCAATTTGGAAGCTAAGTGATTCTGTTTCCTTTTCCTGTCGATGTTAGCTTTGCCTGTCATTGGGTTTTGCTGTGGATTCTAATAAACTTGAATACACCTGAAAAATTGTTTTAAGATATTCCCATATTGAATTTGTTTGTTTGCAGTATCTTGCTTAATTTGTGCATTGCTTATAAATGTCCATTGCATTGTTCTGATTCAATTATACTGTTGGATTGGATCCTGGAATGTTATACCCTAGACTTGGGATTGTTAATTGATTGGATTTGTGTTTGCTTACTATGACCCTGCTAGACTAATGGCAATTTTCGACTGGATTCTGACATGAATTTACACTTCTTGGCATGACTTCTAAAAATCGACTCGTTACTCCTTTGCAGCACGATGAACCCATTGTTGAAGACGATGAAGATGACTCAGATGATGAGGATGAGGATGATGTCGATGTTGAAGGTATGCTGATGCTGTTTTGCAAAATCCGGTAGCCTGGCTTTGCTTACATGCTATAGTTGCTTCATGGGATCCCAACTTTGCTAAATGTGATGCATGGTTCTGCTTATTTATATCCTGCTTGTGTTGCAGGAGAAGATGGTGATACTAGTGGAAGGTCAAAGCAAAGTAGAAGCGAAAAGAAGAGCCGAAAGGCCATGCTAAAACTCGGAATGAAGCCAATCACTGGTGTCAGCCGTGTGACCGTGAAGAAGAGCAAGAGTGTAAGTGTATCGTTTGACCCTATGTTTTCCCTAATCTCTAATAAGACAGCATTTCCATGTCTGATGAACATAGATTTTACCCTCTTGGTTTATTATCGTATGTGTTTGTTTGGTTTTACTCACAACTTAAATTTGCATGACTCAGATCCTGTTTGTGATCTCAAGACCCGATGTTTTCAAGAGCCCGACATCAGATACCTATGTCATCTTTGGAGAAGCCAAGATTGAAGACTTGAGCTCACAACTCCAGACCCAGGCTGCAGAGCAATTCAAGGCTCCAGATTTGAGCAGTGTAATCTCAAAGCCGGAGACCTGTGCAGCGGCTCAGGATGATGAAGAAGTGGACGAGACTGGAATTGAGCCTAAGGACATTGAGTTGGTCATGACACAGGCTGGGGTCTCTAGGTCTAAGGCTGTCAAAGCTCTCAAGTCCGCTGACGGGGATATTGTGTCTGCTATCATGGACTTGACCACATGAGTAATTTTGATTTCTGTCACTCAGATTGTGTCAATTTCTATGCTTAAGAAGTTTCTTAGTGTTTTTCTGATCGAGTCAAGCAATTGTGTGCTTTGAGTGGAGGATTATTTCGTTGGTTCTCAATGAAGTTTTCGTAATATTAACATTGGTTTTACTATTTTCATACATCTTAAAACCAGATTTCTGTATCATTATGAGTCCGTTGATCTAGATATAAGGAGTGTAAAAGTTTTCCAATTAAAAGCAATTTTCAGCAATGTTTTTATTGCAAACTTATGGCCATATTGGTCTAAGTACGGACGATATTGAAGCTCAACCCTTGATTGAAGTTTGGTTTTTTTTCAAAGGATTTTTCTAATCCTACCATGTGCCTTGCACACTATAAGAGGATAATAATGGAAAGGATACTAGGATAGTATTCATTCATAGCCATTGACCACAAAATGCAATGTTGCATGACATTTATTGAACTAAACTGAATCCAATGATCATACTTCTGGGAGCATGATCTTCAACCGTATACTTATGGACATATGTGCCAGCTTTAGTTGTTTGGGTATTCTATTGTAAATAGCTAGAATAAACAAGTTGGTGATTAGCAACTTATTAGATTTCACTCTAATTTTCCTCTACGATTCTCCAATATCAATGGGCTTCCTCTCTGGATCCTAGATTTTCACTGAATTCCAATATTTCATCTTTCCAAGGAGTATTAGGTCACTGTAATGGTATACAACAAGACATACAGCTCACATTACTAGGTGATAAGGTGGAAAGGAAGGACCAGGGAAAAAGGCTTCCTAGTGTGCACATGCCCACCATCATTTCGGCAACACAAAAAAAAATACTTGGCATTTGGAATCAGATGCTCAATTGAGAACAAGTTCGTCTTTCTACCCTCTTCAATGACGCTAGGATGAAGTTCACATAGTAAGCCTACAAGAATTGGGATGCTGTCTATGATCAGAAGCAGATAAGGCACATACATCTTTAAATTTTGATTAAGCATAGCAAAACCCACAAAAAAACCTTTACAGTATGTTTGGTTGGTGGGAATTAGTGGGATTTTAATAGGAGGGGAATGATGAGAATCATTTTCCTGTGTTTGGTTTCATTTTTCGATAGGATTGAGTGGGATTCTGTTGGAAAATTAGAGTGAAAAAGATGGGAAAATGAATCCCACCAATTTGGTGGGATTTGGTGGGAAAATAAAATAAGCACTCTCAAAAGAAAAAAGGAAAATAAAATTTTATCAATAATTTCCCATCAAAACCCCCATTTATCCAAACACAAAAGAAATATACATTCTCATATCTTACTTTCTCATCCTTTCTCTTCTCTTCCTTTCTCATCTTTCACCACCCTTTCTTTTCCCATCAATTCCCAATTGCCAATCCTTTCTCTTCTCTTCCTTTCTCATCTTTCACCACCCTTTCTTTTCCCATCAATTCCCAATTGCCAAACAGACTGTTAGTGCAGATTGGCTGGCAATAGAGAGCTCCATGTTATTCCTGGTCACTAGAGTAAACATTCAAATTGCAAACAGTTGTCACAGATGGGTCATCAACTAATCAAACCATAATTAGTACCCAAGATTGAATAATCAACAGAAGATGCACAAATTTCACTAGTTTCCAATCTTGCATATCAGCAGAGTATCTCCAAACCAAAATACCAAAAATCCAAGGATAAATCTCACAAAACTGGTATTCAAGCAACTGTTTCAAGGGGAATAAAACACACGAATAGTAGATGCTTGAAATTCAATTCAAAACAAGAAACAAGGCAGCCAGCCTCAAAAAGCTCAAAATAATACTATCACTTGCTAACAAGTTATTGTGGTATTGCCTTTCCAGTTTACCCTGCCTTGTTGAACCTAACACAGCACACAGCTAACGCCGCCACAACCACCCCTGCCGAGACAGCTCCGGCCACCGGCCACGTCACCTTCTTCCTCAGCCCTCTGAATCCTGCATCACGCTCTCCGATCTCCTCAGGCTCCCGACTGTTCTCCTCTCCTTCGATAATCTGATCCACCTTCATCACGGAATTCTTCAATTCGGCTTCTATATTCGCCAAGGCTTCGTCCACCTCCGTCTTCTCCTTCTTCAGCTGAGCGATCTCGCTCTCCAACTCATTCAATCTCGCCTTCGCCACGGAAGCCTCTCTTCTCACCACTCGCTCGCTCTCCTCAAGATCCTCGATCTTCTTCTCCAACTCGCCGATCTTGCTCCTGGAATCCGACTCCGATCTCTCCAATTCCTCAGCCTGTGCGCTCAATTTCTCCGACAGAGAAGCCTTCTCCCTCGTCAGATCCCCGATCTCTCGTGTAAGCCTCTCAACCTCCCGGTTGGACTCGTCGCCGGAGTTCAAAGCCGTTCCGAGATCGTGCTGAAGGCGGAGCACCTCTCCCTCGAGTTCAAACGCTCGCTTCGTAATCGACTCCATCGCCTTCCTCTCCATGTCATCCCGCTCCTCCTCCGCTGTCTTCATCTCCCCGAGCCTCTTCTCTTTCTCCTCCGCCATCTGCTCTACCGCCTCCTTCATTTCATCGTTCTCTCTCTTCAACTCCCGCTTCTCACGCTCCAACTCCTCGATCCGTGCCTTCAAATGATCGTCGGCGCCGGAGAGGTCTTTGGATTCGGTCTTCTTCGCCGCAATATTGTCGAACTCCGACGAATCTCCGTTGACGCTGCCGGCGATGTTGACATCCACCGCTTCGTTGTCCGCCATGATGTGCTTGATTGGTTTGTTTCGGATATTTTTGTTGGCTTTTTGAGTGGTTAGCGGAACGATTACAGGAATCCCACGATATAGGGTGGGGAGCGTAGGGTTTTAGAATTCAAAGAACTTTTCTTGCGCATCGGAGAATCGTGTTCTTATATATTGGGCCACTTTTCTTGGGCCGGCATGGCCCAATAACAAAATACCACCGGCTCATAACTTTGTGGCTTTTTTTTTTGTGTGTAGTGCTCACTGCTCAGCATTTTTATAAGAAATAAATTGACTACATTACCACTACCTTTTAGTTTTCATGTTCGAGATTTTCAAATGACAAAGCTATTCAGCTATTTTCCACGGCGTAAACGACCATACTACAATTGTAAATCCTGATAACATCACTACATCATTATGTTATATTGACATCTAGTCCCCTGTTAGATACTACTCCGTATAGATAGTTCAAGTAGGCAAAGAATCATACTACCTGGTCCTAACTCAACATTGGAGCTTGAAACAGTTCAGCAAACAAGATGATCGAATGAGCAAATAAAAAAACCAATTGGAAAGCTTCTCAAAGATCCAACTTCATTTCTAGTGTTGCATTAGCATAATACTCCTTGCCTAAAAACCCACCCTATTGGGAAAACCAGCTTGCTCATAGTAATAACAAACTACAACTACATGAGACATAACCACCATAAATATACATCTTTGTCATAATCTTAAAGTAGCAACCACTAGCATAGTAGATCCGAGATCAACACCACCACCTGATCACCAAGTACTTGTCAAAATCCACCACTTCATCTCTGGCAGCAAAATTCACAGCCCATACTGCCACCAAAAAGAACACAGATCATGGGTAAGCAAAAATATCATCGGCGATTGAAAGGTAATGAGGAAATTACATTAAACTCAAACCTTCTAATAGGTTAGACTCCAAGATCATTGATCTTCTTCTACCACCTACTAACCAAAATAGCCTCTGCATTTCTGAGATCCACACAAACATTGCTTTCTTCTATGCTCATATTGAGAGACGCCATAATCATATGTGAGCTCAGTCAATGGAGGAATGTGCCGTATTGCGAAAAAACCAGCATGAATAACAGTTTCACCGTGATCTTCAGTTACAATTAACTGTGAGAAAACATTAGGCGAGCAACTGTGATTCATAAACCGGCCAACATTTCCATAATCTTTTGCACTGATGATTAATGGAGGTGCTGAAAGATCAGATTCCTCATTTATGTCGGTTTTTGCCTCAGCAACTAGGCCTGGATCATAGTTCCATTTAAATGAACTATCACAAGCACGAGTCGAGTCAAAGATATAGTCATAATAAGTGCCTTCCATTCTGTCCAGCTTAGCTTTGTCAATAACTTCACCAGCATATTCGCATACAAATGTTCCAGCCCGTATAGGATCCCATGAACGCAAGCCCCAACCTCTATTATTCGTCTTAAACACTTCTAATCGAGCTTTGATTCCACCCTGCAAAACTCGGTTCTTGCAGTTCCTCCCACAATGACAAGACTGCCCACATTCATACACCAAAGATTTACGAATCACTAAAATTCCATTTCCAGTATAAGGGAATTTACCTCCATTTCTGTGACTGCAGGGACAGTATAGATTATTACCAAGAGAACATTCTTTCTGACATTGGCAGCTAGGGGAAGGCTGTAAAAGCTTGAATGACTTCAAATATCTGAGAGCAGAACCATAGGTAAAGTAAATAGGCCCTCTTTCATTGTCAACATCATTAACAAGTGAAACTGGATTGGATTCAGCACCAGATGAGATATCAGGAAGAACGAGCCCTGGCCGAGGTACAATTCCTTTATTCCACTTTTCAAGTGATTGCCAGAGAGAAAAGGCTGAGGGTTGCCCAGGAAGTCTAACCATTTTATACTTGAACATGCTTGCACCGGATTTGCCTTTGTCAATCCATGAACCTTTAATGGAGTAAAGCCCGTCATAGACATATATCTTCGCACTTCCTGATAGACTATCAGGATCTTTAAACCCACGGATTACCCTAATTACATTACCACTTTTAGAGCTATTGTCCAGGGCTAGATTACCTCTCACTAGCTTCTGATCAGTTGCAGCCTTGTCCTTCGTGCTGAGGTTTCCACCATGACCACTATAAACTAAAACATCAGCGTCATTAGTATCATCATCATAAGCTCCTGAAGAGACAATGCTAACAGCGACGGATTCCTCTTCTGATGCGTCTTTTGATCCCGTGTAGTCAATTCCTGACATAGGCAGAGAATGTAACCCTACAACGCACATCTCCATCCGGAAGTAAAAAATATCCCCAATTTCCACACCGGGAATCACACCAACCCTCTTCTTAGAATTGGTTCGGATACCAGAACTCATCAAGATACTACTAGATTTGAAGTGTGCAGATTCCTTGGAATCTTCAAGCTGACAAAGCCTTCTTCTAACTGCATCAAACTTCAACATAACATAATTTACCAATTCCCTGTTACCATCTTCTTGTTCAGCTTGGCTTAGACTTAAGCCCAGCACAACAGCGTTCTGGCGGTTCTTGAGTGCTTCAGATGTATCGGGGATCTTCCTCGGCTTCTTCCTGGATGAATTAGAACCTTGCTTACTGGGGACAGCTTGATCCTCATTCGATACAGATATCCCTGCACCATGCCCCGTTTGTGGAGTGCCAAATGAACGCAGAGGGACAGCAGAAGCCGGGCTTTCTTGAACACCCTCATTTTGCTGAGGCACACTAAATGGGTAAAATGGAGAAAACCCAGATGGAAATGGACCAAAGGGAGATGAACTAATAAAGGGAGGAGCTTCAGTTGAATTAGGGAAAATGGGTCTCAGAGTCCTTAGAGGCTTCACATCCAAAACCCTATTTTTATCCACATTGATCGTAGGTTCGCCAATACTTGGTCCAGACATCCCTTCCATATATACGTAGTCTGCTCTTATATGATTCCGATAAGGAGTTACAACCACCCAGCAAAAGCTGAAGACCTAAATTAAATTTACAGATGTGTTCCTTGAGAGAACCTTGAGCTACCACTAAGCAATTCTCTGAAAATTAGCCGTTTGTCTACCCTAAACCAGCAAGACAGTCCTTATATACCTCCACGCAAGGTTTGAAAGACACCAATTCCCTGCGAAATTAAACCATGAGAGCCGACCAATCAAGAACAATGGCGTGGAAAAGCATAGCACTTGGAGCTGAGAACACTTGACTCGAAAAGGATTCTTAAAAGCACGTATCAGAAAAGCCCCTTTCGTTTCTTTTTAGATCCGAAAAATTCGAGATTGAATGCGAAAACTGAGAATGCACGGATAATTCAGAGAAAAGATGGGTTCTAGCAAAAGCAAATTGGGTGAAGATGGGTAGAGCAAGTACCTGCAAATCCCGCTAATTAAGGTCAGTGCATACTCCAAACGCACAGAAACTCCATCGGGGAAGGAGGGGTCAGAGAGAGCGTAGAGATGAAAATGAGGAGCTTCTCCACTGTATTTGCTTAAATGAATCATTAATCATACCTAACCGATATGAAAATTAATATCAATATATATATATTATAAAAGCCGACCGTTTTCGAGCCACCACGTTGATTCTGGCTCCGCTTTATAATTTTTAGTTTAATCTTTTTAAACAATATATATTGTTTTTTTTTAATCAATTCAAATGGATATTAACAACTTTATATCTTTTATTTTACTTATTTAGCAAATCTTTCAACTTTATTTTTTTTCTTACTCATTTAAAATCTATCTATCAAGCCATACTATCTATCTTTAAAATTTCTTTTTATAAAAGATAATTATGTGCTCGAGAAATTGCCCCGTTAAAGGATTTTTTTTTTCCAAATTGGAGAATTCATAGTATTGGTTCTCCCTTTCCTTTACTTTCCTTCTCAGCCCAGAGCAAAAAATACGTAGGCATAATATAAGAAATTACATAGGTACAAAATAAGAAATTTGGAAAAATAAAATAAGCCAACCGTCATTCTTTCTCAACACAAAGCCCCAAATACGTAGGCATATATGTGTGTAATTGTCATTTTAATTCTTTGTTTTTAGTGACAAATCCATTCAACATGAATATTACAAACTTCCATCTTTTTTTTTTTGAGCAAACAAACTTCCATCTTGATCGTTGAAAACATATTATATTTTGATAAGATAATTTTTTTGGTATATTACTACATATAATCTTATTCCGTAAAAATTGCTTAAAAATTATTGAATTTATGAATTATCTCGAAATTATGCATTATCCCTTACCAAGAATTTATTTTAATCTTCTAATAAATATTATTACTTAGTAAAACATGATATTTATCGTAAAATAATTTTTGAACAAATCCAACTTATTTATATTATGAGTTGATTTACTATTGGTAAAAAAACACAAATCACAATACGAAGGCAAATATATCTTTGACACTAAATCAATTAATATTTATTAACTTTTACGTAGACTATATATTATCATTTCCCTAATAACTTAGCTTTTATCTATCATAATCAAACAATTAGTTTTTTCATGTTATTTCAATAATCTAATTACATTCTCTATTATCAGTTTATGTAATACTTTTTGAATTTTGACAAAATATTCTATAATTTTTGATATATTAGTTATCTTTTTAAACTCTTTTATGTAAGAAGTAATTTAAAATTTTCAAATATAAAATAATTTTAAAATAGATGCCAATTTTTATAATTAAATTAGTAATCCTATCTTTAATTTTAAATAAATTTATATTTACTATCTTTTACTTAACTTATACTTTTTTATTTTCATAATAACTTATCGTATATCTTTCATAATAAAATAATTGTTGATTATCATATTTTATTTATTTCAATATATAATGCCATCAGAATCATGTTGCACTCATTTTATATTTCTAAATTTTGATGTTATATTTTCAATTTTTTAATTTTTTAATTAAATAAAAATTCATAGAAATTATATTTCATACTAATAAATTATAGTACTAAAATAAAAAATAAGATCAAACCGAAATAATGAATTAAAACATCTCACTTTATATTAATATTGACTTATATTGTCTCAAAATTTTGATAATAGGGACAATGATATATATTAACCATTAGAGAGAAAAAAAAAGTAAGTAAATTTTATTTACTAAATTATTCTTTTATTAGAATATGTTATATATTTTTATAATCTCATACATGCGATATTACAAATCTGAAAAATAATTCTTTTCGTCTAGAAAAAAATAACATTTTCATGTGCTGTTTTCATTATATGCTTTCACATATTAATATTGTCTTTATAATAAATTTAATTTTAAAATGTGAAACATGAGTCATTGTCGTGCATGTCACGACGGGTAAACCTAGTCCCTTATAGTAGATAAACTAGTTATAACCCCGGGCCTTGCCCGGGACTTTTTCAAATTAAATTAAAATATTTTAAATTATATATGATATAAGTATTAAATTATATATTATATATATGTGACACCTATAGTTTAATATCATATTTCTAATTTTAAAAATGTATATATAAGTATAAATACACATTTTATTATAAAAATAAATAAATAAAAATAATTTCGTTCGTCATCAAGTTAGTACACTACGTTAGTTTCAAACGGAAGTATAAAATAGTCGTCTTTCTTTATCTAACACATAAACTTGAAAGAAACTCAGAAAGAGGAAGTCCAACTAACCTATAATATTAATGACATAAACATATACTTATTTCTAAACCAAATTGACTGGTCTGAACCCAATTGAACCACCAAAATTACAATGACCCTACCCAATTGACATGTAGATTTCATTAGTCCAAACTTGTACTCAATCTGAATTCAAATGAATAGCCTACCGAGCCAAACTTATTAATGGATGTACTCTCCATATATAACATCTCAAACATGTATCCCATCCAAACACAAAAAAATCAACCCATGCATCAAACTGATTTCATCAATAGGTTTATTTTTCATATATAACAACTCAAAATTGTCCTCAATCCGAACTCAAAATGATCACCTACCGTGCTAATGACATTATTCCCCATATGTAATAGCCCAAATTTGTACTCAACCTGAATTCAAAATGACCAACATACAGAACCAACCCATAAATAGTAAATAGTTTTAATCTCCGCGTATAACAAATCAAATTTATACTCAATCCGAACCCATAAACCAACTTATAGAACCGACCCTATTAATTGATTTATTCTCCATACCCGACGGTCCAAAATTCTACTCGATCAATTCAAACTCAAAATGACCAACCTACCGAATTGACTCATTATTATATACAAATGGGTAGAAAATTATTATAAAAGTCCGTTATTTAAACTAATAGTATATATTTTGATAAAATAATTCTATTTGAAATTGCTTCTATGCAAAGCGCATGTCATATATTTTCTATAACTTTTTAAAACTAATATATATATATATGTATATCTTATTATGATATATATTATATATCTCATTGAGGATGAAACCCTACATGAAATTCAATGGGTCATATAAAGATCCATAACCAATTGGAATTCTATTTACTATTTTTATTGATAAAATATCTATGATTCTATTTACTATTATATATTAATATGAAATATTGAATGTCTTTTTTCATGATTGATTTATTATAATATTATTTTTTATTTCAATTTTTTGAATTTAGAAAAAAAAAATTTCAAGATTGTATAATTTTTTATATATGGATATAAGTAAAAAAGATATAAAGTCATGTATATTCTATCCATAAGCAACATATGGAGAAAATTAAGATAAATATTGATATTGAGTAAAATTGTTATCATAAGCATAAATAGGGTGACAAGAATAATTAATTTAATGATAAAATCATCCTTAACTATTTTAGGTTTAAAATTAAATAATATATTGATGATGATTGATTAGTCGTTCACAGTTTACCCTAAGCAAGGAATTGTCTCTGTATGTTGGGTTCGTTCTCTTTGTGTTGTGTACGTATGGTGAAAGTAAGAATTTAATTCCTTTTCTTTGATTTAGGCAGTTGAAAATTTATTGGATATGGACCCTCATTCTTCAAAATCATAGATCTCTATCTAATTAGATTTACTCCGTATAGAATTGTTTGGGATCCCCTTAGGGTGAATTTGTTGAAATAACGACCCTAAATAGAATTGATTAATTGTGAGCCATTGATGTATGTATGTTAATGCACCATTTGATGTAGAACGATGGGAAACAAAAATAATATGATCATATTTGATGTGGCCAATTGTAATCTATTAAATCTATTTTATATAAGTGGATTAAAAAATAGGTATAAAATCACTTATTAAAAATATGGTAGGTGGTTTAAAAAAAACTTAATGACAAAAACGCCCTTAACTGCTTCAGGTTTAGAAGTATATATTGAATTGATTATAATCTTCATCATAACACTATTTTGTTCTAATTAATAAATTATGTAAGTATTTTGCATGGAATTGTCCAAAAAACAGTAGATAAAATAAATATAAAATATGAAATTATTTTATTTGATTTTATTAATTTCTTATGAGAATTATTTTGATAATATGGATTTTCTATTACAATTAAATTTTTTAGCTGAATGAACATGTGTAGGGTTTACTCTTTATAATTTTATAGACATTTTGGAAGAAATTTAAATCAAAATCATATGGTTAGCTCTTTAGGCTATACATTCTCGCTCAAAAAAGAAAAAATGATAAGGCTTTGCATTGAAGTTACAATATTATAACATGATATATGTACGTAAAATATAAGACATAGTAACATGCATTCATAATCAATTACAAAAAAAAAAAAAGCAAAACAAAAAAAATAAAAATAAAAACATGCATTTATTTGACAAGGAAAAGAAAAATAAGAGTTGTAGAGATAGATAATTCACCCAAGACAAAAAAAATAAAAACAATAAAAGAGAAGTCATTAATGTTATAAGAGGGGGAGAATTTTAAGTGTTGTATAGATAGAAGATAGATTTTTTACTTAAATTAGGGGTCCCTCACAAAGAGTAAATCCTAAAGGCTAGAGCATCCAAATGGATAAGAGTTAAAAACTCGTGGTTCCAAACTGCATCTAATGAGTGAGTGTGACCTAAACTCGTAATTTTATCGGTCACAACATTGCATTGCCTACCCTTATCTGAAATCTTGATTGACTCAAATCCTTGCAAGGATACGAGAATATCAGTTACAATCCTTTCAATTTTCTATGGACACTTAATTAGGCATTTGATAGCTTTAACAACCGTTACATTATCCCCTTTGATTTTAATTTTCCGGATATTGCTTTGTTTAGCCTTTAGTACTCCATTCCATAGTGTCAATGCTTCAGCCATCAGAATTGATACATTGCCAAATATTCTCGCAGTTCCTGTTATCGGTTTTCCATCCTCATCCCTAATAATCGATCCTCCTACAACATTCTCATCTCTTATCTTAGATCCATCAAAATTTAGTTTTACAAATTGGGGTTTAGGGTTTTTCCAATACTTCAATTTCTGTCGTGTGGTTGATTGTTTTCCAACCATCCTTTCTTGTGTTTATTCTTCATCCTCTTGCCATCTCTTTGCTTGTTCCCATTGTTTCAGTTGTATTCGAATGTGTAAGTTTAGGTCTTGGATTAGGTCACTAGGAGTTGTTTGAAAGATTATCTTATTTCGCTGATGTCATATGCTCCACCAAGTTACTACAAGCTCAATGAATTTTGTCTTCCCTAGTCTCTTTTTAATATCATTTTATACCTTCCTCGGGTCTTGCTATGGGGGAGTATATGCCCTAATTACTCGCTCGGTATTTACATTTAAGCTTTTTATCACCCCCAGCGTGTGTGGACAACTGATCATCAAGTGAATTAAATCCTCATTGGTTCCATTACACAAACACCCTTGCGTTATTGCGACATGTTTTTCATAAAGCCTTTGTTTTGTTGGAAGTCCATCCATATCAATTTTTCATAAGAAGTTCTTCACCTCTGGGTAGGTGTCCAATTTCCAGATCCAATCATTCAGACTCGGGCTCATCCCGTCCTCCTTTGTTACTAAACTTATTGTTGACGCTGTTGAAAACCACTCTTTTTGCTCGGTGCCCATATTAGCCTATCTTCTATTTATTATGTGGGATGGGTATCATCAATACTTTCTCTACAAGCTCTGTAGGGATAGTTTTTTGCAACTCATCTATGTTTCATTCTCTAGTCGTTGAAATAAATTGTTCCACTTTAACAGTAGTATTCTCTATAGCGTTTCTGTTTACAAATTTTTCCAATGGCTCTTGCATCACCCAATAATCAGTCCAGAAATTTAATGACTTTTCCGTTCCCTATTTACCACTTAAAGCCTTTTTCAAATTCCGGTTTGAGTTTTCTTATGGGGCGGAAAGTCCATTGTCATTGAGCGTCATGAAAAGGGTTATATATGGAGTCTAAAAGATTTTCTGTACCTAAAATGTTGGCATTGTATCTGCCTGAAAATATGGTAGATTCGTCCAATTAAGTATCGAGTTTATGAAACAATGCTTGGGTCCCTAAGTTGACCCTCCTCATCTTCGACTGATACCTCCACACTCATTCAGAGTATTGACAAGGCTTTAGTTGCTGTCTCCCCTCTCATGTTGGAGTGCTTCTACAACTCCATTTTTGCGATCATGAAAGTATGACCAAAGGAAGATACACCATCATTGTTTGATATTAGTTATCAAAGCATCAATGTAATATCATCCTTCCTGCGTACAAACAAATATCGGTGTGTTTATATCCAAGTTGAAAAATATAACCAAAGAAGGATACTACTTTATCGTATCTAACGCCCATGTCGGCTTTTGAATAACATCATAACTATATACTAAAGCAGAGGTTAGATTTAATATTTAGCCCGACACGTGGCACCTCATCATTGGACCGCGTCACCATCTTTAATAAAACAATTCAATTTGTTTGAATGGTTGAAATTTCATTGTAGATCCACATTAAATTTCTACTTATCTACTAATTTCCATTTTAATTAATTAAAATTTAATAAAACAAGCTATAGAATTTTCAAAAAAAAAAAAATCACAACTTACCAATTCCTATCAATAATCAAATCTAATGGATGGCTAGATATCCGTATTCTATTGATAAGAATTTCCATTAGAATTCAATTAAAATTCTACCGTATCAATAAGGTATTATAAATTCCATCTATATAAAATTTTCATGCCATTAGATTTCTTATAATGGGAATTAGTACGTATTAAAATTATAATATCGGATACGGTAGAATTTTTAATTAATATCTTTGAGTACGATAAAATTAGTTTCGTAAAATTATTGATTTAGTAACTATCAGATCTTTCAATGAGTATTTTTTTGTTTAAATTTGATCGCTAAGTATTTTAAAATATTCCAGAAAAAGAATTTGAGTATTATAAAAAACTTACTAAATATTTTATCTATGTAAATATTATATTGTTAACTGTGCTTTGACATATCTGATTAAAATATTATATTATAATATATCCAATTTAAATATTAAATTTATAAGATATATAACATTTAATTTATAGATAAATAATCAAAGCTTCTTAATTCTTTTAAAATACAACTTATTTTATTAGAAATATGTAAATGAAATTGGATATGCACAAAATTAAATAAAAAATAAAATAATTGAAAAACGATACTTTATAATAACAATTGATGATACATAGAACATGTATTTAATACAAGTCGTGCCCTCCTAGGCACGGGCACTATTACTAATTCTCGTTCTAAAGAAGAAGGAACTCGAGCCGTAAAATCACCAATGATATTGCCTAGGCCTCTTGTTCCGCCATGACACTTTAGTGGTCTTGGAAATGAAGAAATGCACTTCAAAGATTTACAAACTAAATCAAAGATATTGACTATTCCTGACGTCTTCATTCTTTCAAAGATATGAGCACTATTGGACCCAGATTTTAATCAGACACGCGTCAACTCATCTTCAGGAAGGCCCAAACGCTTGGCAGCTATGAGGCTTGATCGAGCTTAGTTGGAGCAAGGTCATATCCAAGATTCGGCCGATATAAGATATAATCTTTACAAGATTATATTAGTTTTAGATAGATTTTTATGGGGATTTGTTAGTCAAAGATAGAGTCATATCTTCAATTAAATAGATTGCGCCCTAAGAAACTGTATAAACCGAATATAACCCTTAAGGGCGCTCTTTCGGATCATTCACATTGTTCTCACACACATTCATACGATTTTTACATCAATACACACGCAATTTCATTCATATTCTTCTCGGTTTACTTGATCAAGGCCCGATTTAGGCCAAAGTTCTTCCTTGGGTAAATTTTGGCTCAAACAAACACAACTTTAGCTAGAGTCTTCATAGACTTCATGTGCGACCATTTTTTTTGTTCATCCAATCGTTATTTAGTCCAATGTCTCCTCGTCAAAACTTGATAATGAGAAATCGGGGTGTATAGTCTTGATATACATGAGATAAGGCCTTACTACACTTTTTTTGAAGAAACTAGTTTTTGAGAGAAAATAATATTTTTTGCTTTGAAAAATGTAAAAGTAAAAAGATTGCACATATTTCTAGAGTTTTAAAATTAGTTTTTGGAGTAAAGTATATTTTTTTTGGTAGAGATGTAGCGAGGCCATAGTAGGTTTACTATCATTTTATCTTCGGAGAAAGAAAAAAAATTTTAAAAAAAATCCGAAATGTAAAATTTTAAATATATTTGTTGAAATAAATACTTATATTTTATAATGGCCGAAATATCAAATTGGTATTAAAAAGTGTCCCATTTGGACACTTGGGTGTTTAAAAAAGTTATTTGGCCATTTTGGTATTAAAAAACATAAAAGTGGACAATTTGGGTATTAAAAAAACAAAAGTCAGTCGTTTAGGTATTTTTTTAATTAAATTTTTTTATTTTCAAGTATAAAACTCAAATTTACAAATTGAATGTTTTATTTTCCTTTATAAGTAATAAATATTCAAATTTTCTTTAAAACTTCAAATTGACATTTTTAAATGAAGTCACCCAGGTCATAAAAATTCAAAAATCTCAATTATAGACATACCAACATTTGTTTGTACATAAAAAATAATAAGTAAAAATTCTTGATCAGATATGATAATTATTTTTATCATCACAGAACAACTCGATTAACTCATTATCGGTTATAATTATATATGCAATCACAATATCTCTAAAAGTAGCAAAATTAAAGACGTTGTTCTCCATCATAAATAACCAATATGTATATTGTGATGTGATGACCGAATAATGCTTTAAAGAAAATCAATCTCCTACTTACATAGAAAATTATTCGGAAATTTTACACGGTAACCCTAAGATTTAATATAATTTATTAAGTATACCAATATTTTACATAATACACATGGTAATCTTGAGATTACTAGGAAACTCACCCCATATCCAAAAAATGTTAAAATTAACATTCACCTTTAATTATGAATTTATAAGAAAAAGAAAGTTAAAATCTTAAAAGTTAAAATAAAAAACAAAACACTACGGCACTACATACAACCTAAGCCATAAATTTCAAAACACTACGCCGGACTTGGAGCACAACGATTAGACACCGGCGAATAGGCTGGGAGTTTGTGAAGTCGACTTTGGGTGATCAAGCACCCTTCTCGCCAACAATATCCGGCGAATAGGCTGGCAGTTTGTGAATTCTCTCCTTGTGTTTCTGTTGTTGGTGTTTCGGCACTCCGTAGTTCAAATATGTATTTCCATTATTTACTCCTATAATGATTATGCAGATTAAACTAATACCACCCAATTCGTTTTTTCTTAATATCTTTCGCCTATAGAGCTTTCATAAATACGAGGTTAATACTTGTTGATTTGTTGTCATGTAAATGTGGGGTTGTTTCCGATCACACAACGTGAGTATTGAGAAGTGCTTGTCTCCAACTTGTAACTTCCATGTTTTGTGGGAGATGGAAAATTCTAACTTGAAGATGGGAAGTTCATCCGGCCATTTTGATTTCATTTTTCATTTTTTTTTATGGAAGATTTCCTTTTTTATCATATAAATTCAAAGTTAATTGTGAATGTCAACTTTAACGTTTTTGACTATTAGGTGAGTTTCTTGTTAACCTCAGGGTTATCAGATGTATTATGGATAACATTGGTATACCTCATAAATAATGTTGAACTCTATGGTTACCGTGTAGAATTTTCGAAAATTATATTTCTAAACTTTTTACTTGAAATGTGAGAATGTTTTTATTTTATTTTGATTTTTTAATAAAGTATGCACATTACTGTTAATTATAAATAAAATAAAATTAGTTTAAAGCCATAAAAATAATTTTTAAATAATTTATAAGTGGTTTGTATATGAAAACCAATTTTTTCAACAAAAAAAGACTTAAATAACTATTATTTGATTTTTCAATACTCAAACATCAAATTTTTAATATTTTAATACCCAAATGTTTAAAAAACTTTTTTAAATACTCAATTATCCAGTTAATTTTTAATACCGTAATTCTGCCATTTTAAAATTAGTCTAGACTCTAGAGACATCATCTACATCGACCGGACTTGTATATTTCTCTGTCCTCTCTCTATTTCTTCATCGTCTCGACAGTTACTTTCCCCGATTCCAAAATTTGAACTCTTAAAAGAATTAGGGTTTCCCCTCTTCTGGAGCGCCATTTTTTCCGAGCAGGGAGATGTCCGCTTCGACTGCGTCGATCACGGCGAATCCGGCGGCGGGGACCCGGCGGAGGGCGGTGTTGGTGGGCGAAAAGAAGAGGAGCAACTTGGAGCTCCTCAACGACGGGATCGACAACAATGTTCTCAGCGGAGGTCCATCCCTCATCGGCGATAAGCTCGGAGACGCTAGTAACAAGGATCCGAGCCACTCGATTAGAGGAGAGAGGGTTTCAGACAGATCTCTCGATCTGTCGCAGATGAAGAAGCCATTACAGCCGAGCTCGACCGCCTCCCCTCGCAGAACGCGGAAATTGGCCTCGCCGAAGCCACCGAAGCCCTGGTGGCAGACTTTTGTGAGCGTGACTGCCAAGAATTTGTTGCTGTTGTTCTGTTTAGCAGGTCTGGTTCAGATGGTTAGGAAGATGGTGATCATTTCTGGGGGCGACGAATCGGCCGATTTGACGGACTTTTCGGGTGTGGAGCGTCGGATTGCGGTTGTCGAGTCCTATCTCAAGAGGGCGACTCAGAGGTTGCAGGATCAAGTGGAGGTCGTTGACAAGCAAATTAAAGGCGAAATTGTGAGGTTGAGGGATGAGATGGACAACAAATTTGAGAAGAGTAGTGGGGAAATTGCTTCTAGGTTAAATTCATTGGATGAAAGGCATCAGGTTCTCGAGAGGGCTCTTGGTCAGCTCAATTCAAAGGATTTGTTGTCCAAAGAAGATTTTGCAACACTGTATGAAGAATTCAGCAAGTCCAAAGCCGGGGATTCGAGCCAAGTTGGTTTGAGTTTAGATGAGATAAGGGCATTGGCTAGGCAGATAGTGGAGCAGGAAATTGGGAAACATGCAGCTGATGGGCTTGGGAGAGTTGATTATGCGTTGGGGACTGGTGGCGCAACGGTGATTAAGCATTCGGAGCCTTTTGTGGTAGGAAAAGGAGGGAATTGGTTCAGGCAAGGGGTTCATAGTGATGCTGAAAAGATGCTGAAACCCAGTTTTGGAGAACCTGGTCAGTGTTTTCCTCTCAAGGGTAGTAGTGGATTTGTTCAAATTAAGCTGAGAACAGCCATTGTTCCCGAAGCTGTCACCTTGGAGCACGTTGCTAAGGTATTTTTGCTTATACCATTCTAGCCTTCACATTGAACTGTATGTATGCTCATGCTTTCTGTAGTGTGGATGGTGTTTTTTCCTGTGTTTGAATTTGGATATTTCAATCATCAAAGTAAATAACTTGACACGTTCAACATGTTCTGCGGTATGTTATAGCTTGAAATCAGGTAGAAAAGGCTAAATAACAGGTCGTGTAGTCTGCTAATGACCTCTGAAGGATGTGATACTGACTGTTTAAATCTGAAGGGGTTTTGAACTGTGTTCTTGTCAATCAGATGTGGTAAAAGAAAAAAAAACTCATTAATTGTTTAATTATGTTTGAACAGACTGTGGCCTATGACCGTTCAAGCGCTCCCCGAGATTGCCGGATATATGGCTGGCTACAAGCAAAGCAGCAAGGGAGCCACACTGCTGATACCGAGTCGCATGCTGACAGTGAGAACACACTTCTTACAGAGTTCACCTATGATCTTGACAAGAGCAATGCACAGACTTATAACGTCATTGATTCAGCAAGTTCTGCAGTTGTTGACACTATCAGGTTTGACTTCACATCCAACCATGGCAGCCCTTCCCACACTTGCATATACCGTGTCAGAGTCCATGGGCACGAACCGAACTTGCTCTCACCATTGCACTGAATGAACCACTCTTGCTTGTTCGGTTCTTAGATTTTCTCTCTTCTTTGTTCGACTTGTATCTTTATTGAGTGTTATTACAATGCTTGTTCAAAGGACTGAAGTTTGTAGGAATTCTATTCTTGTATGATGTCTTCTTGATGAAATCAGTTGCCCAACTGTTAGCCATTCAAAGCTCGTATTCGAAAGACATAGTGCTGAATTGTATTCATCTTTACTGAAATCAATCCGCTTAAGCGCTTTTTTGTAACTTGCAGAAGCCATTCTTGGACAGCCCCGAGCAATTGTCGCCTATGAACAAGCACATAAAATAGTTAGGCGGAATTGTAAAAAATGCACCTAAAAGTGTGCTCATCTTGCAAAAATGCCACGGTTTATAGACAAATTCTCTCATGTGTAGGAGATGGTTAATTAGTAGATGAAAAACTTACATAATGACCCTGTTTCAGTTCCAAGTGCCAAAACCTCCAATTTCTCAATTTCTTCCCATCAACTCTGACAGATATGTCAGCCCAATTACTATGGTGAAACTCAACAGCATCCAACCGAAAACTCACCCCACTTCCTATTGCCTTGACAAACGATTCCTTTAAACTCCAAAATCTGCACAAGAATCTCAGTATTCATGATAAAAGATCTTGACAAAACCAAAGTGAAAGCATAGATAACCTGTAAAACTCATCCAGCATTTGATCACAAGTTCCAGCATTATTAATCTGATGGCACTCGTTACTAGAGAAGTAGGATGAGAACTTCTGAAGAAAGGATGTAATCGTTTCTTGTATGGGGTGCGTTGGACAAACGAGGTCCAAGCCTACGAGGCATAAAGGTTCCGATGCTATTGCCACTAGATCACCATGATGGCTAACATTGAAGTTGAGATTAGGGTAGTTTGGATCCTTACAATCATTATCCTGCAAAGTAAACATGACTACCAACTCATGACAGCCAATTGAACTCAAGCTCAAATCAATAGCAACAACTCGACCAATGTTACTGTTTCCCAGTCTTCACAGATAGCACAGAAGATTTCCAGTAACCAAACCAATGACCAAATTGGAAAGATGGAGAGTAGTACCAAGTAGGGTTTGCCCTCAGCAGTTCGTCTGATGATGATCTCATTAAATGGAATTCCCAACACTTCATTTACAAGCACATACTGAAGTAGCCTGCTTACAAACGCCCGCTTTCTATCCTCCATTTTCACATACCTTGAGAAGTCCAATGACAAGAAATTAAGAACCAGAGCTTTTAACTTAAAGAGAACAAAGCTGGGTCTTGCTCGATATAAGGAATTGAAATCCAACTCAATGAATTGCAAAAGGGAAATAAGGTGACTGAAATTTGAAGCCTTGAAAAGAGATAACAGTTTTCAAACCTGGTGATGGAGGAGTGTTCATGGCGGGGAAGAAGGGAGAGCGCTGATAGGAAGTCTTCAGGAGACGGGGACCACTCGGAGATGTCGACTGCCCATCTCTTCACTCCTTTTTCCATGGATTTTCTTTGCTTTCCAAACCCCCCTGATTGTTAAAAGGCTTGAACTTCCATTGTGGTCTGATTCGTAAATACCCCCAAATTGGGTATCAATTTGAAAATTGGGTCAACGTGAATCAGCAGGACAACCACCTTCGTTGTTAAGGACGGACAACGACCTAAGAGGTGCAAGAGAGGGCACCTGACTCTCCACAATACAACAAAGCCACTTTCTTTGTCACACGTCTCCTAATTTCTCCTTTTTCTCTTAACCCTAAAAGTCCAAGTTTTGAGCTCTATATAATTCCCTTCTCCAACTCTTAACTTCATCACTTACATATACACCTGCCAACTGCCATTCAGCTACTGCTCAAAGATCCTTAGCTGAGAATTAAGGTACTCCTTTTTTTCCCTTTCTTCTGTTTTGCTTATTGAGCCTGAAACTGTTCAGAATATATAATTGATTGATCCATGATCATTCAGATGTTAATGATAAATTTAAGTTCTTTCTGTTCTTGGGTTAGTGATTTCCAGATTTGGATCAATAGGGTTTTGTCCAAACGGGTTGGTCTTCATCAAATGTGCCTTTGGATCTTATTTGTTGGTAGTGGTTTTCTGGGAGGGATTTGTAGCCGAAATTTGCTAGAATTGGCATAATATTGGCTCATTTATAAGCCTGGACTTAGATTTCTCAGCATCTAGTTTGTAAAAACCATCATCATTCTCTTGAATTAGCTGACCAATTTTTGTTTACTGCAATTTTCAAATTCAGCAGTGAAAATGACTTCATTGACCTCTCCAGCAACCTCATTCCTCAACACAAGGATCACTCAAGACACTCAATCAGTCAATCTAATCAAGACTCTAACATATTCAGCGTTTCCCAAGACCATCTCCAAGAACTTGCTCAAAATAAGATCATCTCCCTTCAGAGTCTCAGCTACACACAAGGTGAAACTGATAAGCCCAGAAGGCGAAGAGACTGAATTCGAAGTCCCAGACGATGTCTACATCCTAGACGCTGCTGAGGAAGCGGGCATAGACCTTCCATACTCGTGCAGAGCTGGATCTTGCTCCACCTGTGCTGGGGTCATGGTGTCGGGCTCAGTTGACCAGGCAGAGGGCTCGTTCCTAGACGACACACAAATGGGGCAGGGCTATCTTTTGACCTGTGTTTCGAAACCCACATCTGATTGTGTCATTCATACACACAAGGAAGAAGAACTCTACTGATCATGTAGACGACACACAAATGTGTCGTTCCTAGACTTCAGTGATTCAAAAAGGCTCAAAACATATCTAGCCCCCCGAACTTACGCAAATTTGCCACTTAGACACCTCACCTTTGATTTGGACCTATTGGTACCTGAAGTTATATTTTTTGATCTATTAAACACTTATTTG
>OZ002733.1:16605763-16729185 GCA_963924305.1 Polygonum maritimum
AAGGTGGTCGGCGTTGGTGCGGCTGCAGGCTCCTGATGTGCGCGAATCTGAACTTGTGCGCAGATTCGTGGTGTGCGAGTAGTTACACCGGGGTTGCCGCGGGCTAGTGGCCTCGATCTCGGAGCGAGCGGGACGTTGGCTGGCGGCTCCGGCCTATGACGCCGGAATCGACCGGCGGCCATAGATCTGCCGCTCGCTGGCGGTTTCCTGCCCCGATGCCCTGCCGACGAGCCCCCTCCGGTTGAAGTCCTCCGGTTGCACAATGTTTAATTCTATAAATGTATTTTTAATTGTTTTATTGTTTTTCTTTTTAAAAAAAAAATAAAAGTAATGTTGTGTCATACACATGTGGCGACACGGTGGCAATGTGTTTTGCACAGTCAGCAAATAAGTGTTTAATAGATCAAAAAATATAACTTCAGGTACCCAATAGGTCCAAATCAAAGGTGAGGTGTCTAAGTGGCAAATTTGCGTAAGTTCGGGGGGCTAGATATGTTTTGAGCCGATTCAAAAATGTAATGGCTTCATCCTTCAGAATTGTGATCATGTAACAACAATTTAAATATGAATTTTATCTGTTTGGAAAGTTGAGTATCTCACTGCTAGCTAGCTAGAAATTTCAAAGATCATGACCTTCTTCATTGCTTATACTCCTTATAGCAACATTAAGAAAGTGGAATGAGGTAACAACTGAGTTATCAGCATGAAAGGGAAACATTGTCCTATTAGAGTTTCTGGAGATAACCATTGAAAATGAGTCCTATATAAAATAACTTGATATGGTAAATGCTGAAAATGTAATCTTTAAAGTTTTTTTGCTCTGCTAGGAACAAAATGAAGGTCTATAAAGCCAGACTTGCTAGGTTTCCATTTCACCATATTTTGCCAAGAGTAAAACTATAAACTCCTTGCATTCAACTATGTTTCACTGCTAGAATTCCTAGAATATTGCATTTTTTTGAGTTATTGATATAAGATAAGCTTATTCTCTAAGACCTCTATACCCAACCTATGACCATATGCACATATTATATGACATAAAACTACAGCTATGCTACTTATATATCTAGCTACTCATCAGATTAAACTCTCTGCCTTTTCACATAGGAGGAAATCCTGAATTCGGGAACCCGAAAAAGGCTCCCTGACTAGGGTCAAAGGGGTCCTGTAGGCTCCCTTGGCTAGGGTCAAAGGGGCCTTGTGAGCCCCCGTGGCTAGGGTCAAAGGGGTCTTGTAGGATCCCCTGACTAGGGTCGAATGGACCCAGCTGGGGGCCTGCTTGTGGCGGCTGCAGCTGCTGAGGGACGGCATTGTCAAGAGGAGGCTGAGGAGGAGTGGTGATGTCATGGATGCTCGTCCTCTTCCTGTCCTTCCTGGCGGAGGCGTTGTTTTGCCTTATGAAGTACTTTTGTGCGTGGCTCGCGACTTGTGTGGCTGTCCTCGTTATCACCACGTGCCGAGATATGCTCCTCCAGTCGCCTTTCCCGTATTTCTCCAGTCCCAGCAAGAACAGCCTGTGTTACACACAAAGGGATTCAACATAGGACTCATCATTAGCACCTGCTAATCTTTTCTTTAAGAATGCAAAGACTAACAAGTGACAATAGACACTATTCAGAATCAGATAAAAGTTGATGTAATACTAATGTGCTTGACTGCTTGAATTGCATATATACTGAAAGCCTTTGTTGTTACCCAAGTCAGAGCCTTTCCCATATATTTCAGTTTCAGTATATAATAACATAGACTAGACATAGAATTCTATCCAACAACGTAAATTCATAACAAATTCAGAAATAAGATAAAGTTGGAGTACAACCAAAATTGAAGTTCTTATATATCATATATGGTCAAAGCTAGAATCTTTAATTACACAGAGCATTAATTGGTCTAAACCCAGCAAATTTGAAATTTTGCGAGCAAAAGAATAGCTGTAGACTTAAATTAAACTCCATTCTCGTCAAAACAATGATTAAGGATTGAATCTTCATTATCTGAAAGAAAAAAGATTGAATCTTTGAAATTGACCTGTGCTCTTCTTCGGTCCATGGGCGGCCCCTCTTTCTCTCAGATTCAGCCCGCTTCGTCTCAGCAGTGCCCGACCCGGATCCGCAATGGTCATCCGGGTAATCCGGGAGCTCGACCCGACCCGACTCAATCAGCGCGATGTCATGAACGAGGACGTCGTAGTGAGCCCTAATTTCGTCCAGCGACTTTCCGGGGACTTCTCTGGCGATCTTCAGCCACCGCTCCGGGTCGCTCTCGTTGGAGAATTTCGCAATGGCATCTTCGAACAGATCATCCTCCTCCCTCGTCCACGTCACCGTCTTCTTCCCCGTGCCGGCCATTCTCGCACTCAAATCCAAATCAAGCTGGTTCCTTTTTCCGATCAAACAGAGCGTAAGGTACTAAGTTTGTGCAATGTATTTCTCTTTTGGGGTCTCTGGAGGGTGGAGTTGATGATTTTGTTTTAGTGGGTAGGTAGGATTCGGAAGGGTTTTTGCAGAATTGGATAAAATTGAAGGGGGATTTTGCAGAATATATATAGGAAAGGGGAAGAGAGAAAGGAGGTGAATGAAGGTAGAATCTTTCTGTTTTTCTTGTATTCTCGTAAATAACACGTTTCCTCTCTTCTTTTTTTCTTTTCTTTTCCTCTAGTTATATTGAATAAGTAATCTTTTTAAGAGCAAACCTCTTTTTTTATTTGTATCGAATGAATATAGTCTATTGTTGCTCATAAAAAAATAGATATAATCTATTTACCATGAATTTGCACAAATATATGGTTATTAAATCCTTATTTTCACCTGGATTATGATCAGTCCGAAATGTTTTCATCCTTGTTAAAAAAAAGTTATCAAATCTAAAAAAGATATGACCAAAAAAAATCTAAAAAAGATAGATATTTTAGAACTTAGTCTTGAACTTAAATCTAGTGGATCTATCTTTTTTTTTTTGGCTCGAAGAGTGCATCTATCTTTTTGAATTACTTTGATTAGAGAGTAATTAGATAGAAACTCGATCTACAATGTTTAATATATGCATGTGTGGAGTTGATTTACGAAGATAATTAGAGGCCTTGCTTCCTCTAATTTCACACAAGTGTCATCAATTCCATGACTATAAGTTTAAGCGGTGCACACAATCGTCGTTACTATACAAGCATCGTAAGCGGCGCACACAATTGTCATTGCAACCGTTATTGCTATATATATATTGTAAATCACACCAATGTTCACATGTACAACGTTGGTTAGCTATAATGTATTGGATCGTAGAGTATAATAGTATACATAGAATATAAATATAATATTTTGAGCAAAGTATATCACGCATACTTATTAATTAAGTAGAAGACCGACCAAAAAAAATTAATTAATTAGAAGAATGAATAATCTAATTAACCGGGCATGCACGATTAAGAATGGTAGGATAGGGTTTATTAGTAATTCAAATCGATTAGTTTACCCGAATCGGACCAAATTAAATCGAATCTCATAAATGTGATCATAAGAATCATATATATGAATCTTCTCCGTGATGAAATATTAATTGGCCTCTTCATACTACACCTCCCATGAATTGAATATGAATGTTTCACTCAGAATTCTGGTCAAGAACACAAAGTGTATATATTCCTACGTGTCATGTTTAATGTGCCACTTGTACAACTACCACAACAAACTATTTGGATAAGGTTGCCCCCACCCAACCATGTCATCATATATCATGCAACTCTGGCCTGTTATCTCCATTTTAGGTTCGAAACGATATATGCACCTCAACTTTTTCTTTTTTTTTTTACCTTGCTTTAATTACAAGGATTTTGTTTGTTTATCCTTACCCTTGTAGTTTAGTAATCTTATTTTTCAGGTATGTTTCATAATCTTATCCTTTTCGATCGCAAGCTTTGTACGTTCCATGAATCAACCGAGCCAATCGCTACTTGTGTGGGAAAATTCAAATTGCCAATCTCAAACAGATTGATCAAAGATTATACACTATATACATTCAGAATTGAAGTTCAGAGCACAGACATATGCATACGTCACCAGGGGCGGATTTAAGGGTGTGCTAGAGTTTGTCCTAACCCACCCTAAAAAATAAATATATTTAAAGTAGTAGAAATTTAATGCAAAAGTTCTAGCTAGTACAAGTGGTAATTGTGATTTTGTGAGGGTCCCCACGACTTGGGTTCGAAACCTAGCCCTAACGTAAACACAAACAGCAATAGACGGGCAGGTTTTTGGCTCTTTCACCCCCTATTTTGTGTAAATTACAAATTTTACCCATTATTTTCTCTAATTTTGGTTTTGATCCAAAAATTTAGCCTACCCAACAATTTGATCCTGGGTCCGCCCCTGTACGTCAAGTCATTAATACTACATGCAACGTACGTACCCCTCAACTTCACGTACATACTCCTCAACTTCTTAATTAAGCATGGATAAAATGCATGTACTCTATTCTCTATACTATATAAATCGCTCTTAGGAAGAATTATTAAAGAGCGTTCTGAGCAAATTGCTAAACAGCTTACACTAACTAGTATTAAAAGGCATACATACATTTTTTGGCAGATTTAAGGATATATGTCTGTCTATATAAGCTTTACATGTTACCCCCATACTCCAAAATTGAAAAGCATGGAACACGATGTCATGTACTTTTGAGCTGTGTGATCTGCTTCTTTTTCCTTGCATCATAACCTAAGAAGATGGGCTTGTTTTGCATGACGTTTGGGCTCATCATTCGTCTTTCGAACTATAAGTATATGGGTCTATGTATTGGGCCGATAAGAAATACAGCCCATGAATGTGTATTTCTCTCTTCTTCTTTTTTGGGTAGAACCAATATGTGTTTCTTTTTTAAATAGACTTTTGCTACTATGTGATACCAATTATTGATTATTCCTTGTTACTCCCTCCGTCCCTTTATGTTTGTCCATCTTTCCGTTTTCGTCGTCCCGGAATGTTTGTCCACAATTCTATTCTTTCCATTTATATCACTACTTTTTTACACTTTTACCCTTATACATTCTACTTTTTACTTACTTTTCTTCTCCATTTCTCTCTCCATCCAATCATCTCTATCAAATACATTACAAATAAACTCTCATAAACCCAAAAATAAACAATATTTCAATAATTTTTTTAATATTCATATTTATTGAATTTTTTCCATTAAGAAAACACCCATTTAAGGTATATTTGGAGTGATTTTTTTGACCTAAATTTCTCAACCTCCATTTTTTAATCTTAACCCATCTTCACCTTCTTCATTTCAACCACTCATATTACTCCACCAAATACCTCTTACACATTTTCTTAATTTACGCGAAATTGTACTTTATGGACATACATATAGGGACGGAGGGAGTATAAAACTATAAATCTTAGGACCCTGTGATACCAATTATCTCAACATCTCAATATAAAAAGTATGGACATGGTCACACTCTGATGTTTGATATTTCTTGATGTTGATATATCAAATAAAATATCAATATAACTTTGATATCAGAGTAATATTAAGGTTTGTGTTAATATCGATCTCTACAAATAGTACTCAGCATTCGTCCTACATGCCTATAAATGTTGATATATCTCTAACACCCATAAAACAATCTTAAACGAGCACTTAGTGTAATGATTTGAGTAAGCTTTCTACCAAAAAAAAAAAAAAATTTGATTTGAGTTAGCTATGGGGCAAATCCTAACACGAGGAGTCACTTAGCAAGCACAATCTTGACGTGGGTCCCAATGGATGGTGATTAAGCGTACTTCGTTTGCATCATTATCTCACTCGATTATTGTACTTGAGCCTTAACTAATTATTGATCAATTAGTAATCATAAGTGTCAAGCTCAGTAACATGGGCATGTTGGGTGTGGATGAGTTGCACTTAGACCGCCACCGGTTTAAAACGTGGCCCCGTTATAAGCGAATATAAAACTATAGAAGGGTTTTTGTTAATTCACAAGTATGCTGAATGTTTTGAGTTCGATTAAGAAACATGAATTGTTTAGAGCTGACGTGGTAAGTCGAATGTTTTTGTTAATTCATAAGTCGAATGTTTTGCGGAGTATTAATATAGTGTAGTATAATTAAGTATTTCAATTTAAGCAAAACCTCAAAATGCATGTTGAAACAGTTGCATAACTTACATGACACCAATCATCAATATATATATTATAAAAACCGACCGTTTTCGAGTCACCACGTTGATTCTGGCCCCGTTTGATTTTATTTTATTTTCAACTCAAATAGATAATAACAACTTATATTTTTTATTTTCCTTAATTATTATCTAATTCTCAATTTTATCATTAAAGACATACAATCTATCTTTAATTTTATTTTCCTTTATTTTTCTGTCATAAACCTTGTAACAAAGATTTTTTCAAAAAAATATACCTAACATATGTTAGAAAATAGATACGAACTTAGAATAAAGTTGTTAACAAAATCATTCAATAGCTAAATTATACAAGTAATACGTTGTTTTTTTTGGTTGAACAAGTATAACGTTGTTACCAACTAGATAAAGTTAACTATTTTATTGATCTCAAATTCACCTATTTTCATTAAAATTATTTAGTTTGTTTAATTGGTTGAAATTCCATTGTAGACCCCACGTTAAATTGTACACATAATAAATATATCCAAATCTTAAAAATATATATATATCCAAAATTGTACACATAATGAAGATCCAATATTTATAATATTCAATAAATATGTTTTTATTTAGTTATATTTTTAACCTAGAATCTATTTAATATGTTACGTATCTTATCCTTTCATTATACAATAATTGTAAAAATTTGGTATTTATGTATGTCAATAAATATAGCTATAAATTATGATTAGGAAATCCGACATTATATTATATTAAAATAATTCCTAAAAAACTTATGAGTATTGAATCCTTATACAAATATTATCCTACAAATCTTTATTCGATTAAAAGTATATATTATAGTAGAAATACTATATCATTAAAAGAAATCTCATAAGAAACAAAATAAATAAACTAATACAAGATTTTATATTAAACTATTGTTTTGAATAACTTTATATAAATTTTAAACTAAGATATTGGTTAAATCAAATTCGTGCCTTCAAGGTACGTGATTAGTACTAATCTTCTACTGCAAAAAAAATAAAAAAAATACAACGGATTAATCTCTAAATATAGCAATAGATTAGAGGTGCATTCGTAATTGTTACTTCCCACAACTGTTATCACAAAATCAATGATATATTCGAATATAAGATATATTCTGGGTTTTTTTGTTTCTTTAATAAATTACATATTTAATTTGGTTATATCAAATTGGCGATTTGCATACTAAAATATAAGTAAATATAATCTGTAAAATAATGTAAGTTATCGGCTATAAAATATAAGTACATGATTTGCATAACAATGTATTCCTAATCGATTATTGAACAGTTAAATACTTATAATATTCGATGAAATTAAATTATGTCAAATTTTATATTATACATTTTAACACTAATATTTTATTTATTATATATTCAAAAAATTACAAACACGAGTCGTGCATGGCACGACGGGTACAACTAGTTTGAGGTAATTTTTTCCAGGAAAAGGCAAATGATCAAAACATTTTAACATAAACACATCGCCTCTAATTCGACCAAGAAAACATAGCGCCTCTAAAATTAAATGACAATGACAAGATTGGTGTGACATAACGGTCGATTTTTCAATTCTTTCACGTGAACTTTGCTACCAGTTCATCTATCACATTCATATTACATCCTACAGGCCCGCTCCTTGCACTTGCACCCATGTTTTTTCATTTACCATACAATGATAAATTTATCACGGTAAATGTTTCATAATCATAAGCTTCTTAATTGTTTAGTATATATATATCTTCATCCACCAGGATCCAAATTCATGATAGAGTACTTTAGAATTGTTCAGCATATATATTTAATGTTTAGTAATCGATCACTAGCTAGCCAATTGGTATAGTAAGATGATGCATCAGATTTCTATAAGCATAATCTCTTTGATAATGGTATAAAGAGACTGGCCGAGTTGAAAAGAGCGCGCGTAACTCTAATCAACTTAACCGGATGAAAGGCAAAAAAAATACATGCATAAGCATAATAATATATATTTTGTTCTCTCGTTCCATTTTTCAGAAAATTATGTTAGCCTGTTTCTTTTCTAGTTAAGTCTAATTAGTGTGACCAAGATTATAAACTTCCGGATCAAAAAAAAAAAAGATTATAAACTGCATCAAATCAATGATTATCAGGCCACTGAATCAATGCATTTAAAGTATACAAAGTGTAATTATTTGTATAAACCCACTATCCCCACATAATTATTTATTTTGAATTGAGAAGGGAAAATTAACCGAGCATATGTATCAAAATCACATGAGATGTAATGAAGCAAATATACAAATCTGGCATATATATGATAGTATCATTGAGCTAACAAACGTACAGTCTATCTACCCTATAGCTTGTGGGGAGCAATGTAAAACAAGACAGCCTGTGTTTATGCGGATGTGTGTTATAATTAATGATATGCGCATGTGAAACAAAAAGAATATCTTCATAGCTAACATATAATCATTCATATAATTCTCACTCAACAACAACAACTCCAATATAAAACGACGAATAAGCAAGGGTCAAACTTGTTCTCTCAAATAAGAAATTACTTAATTAAATCGATCTGTACGTTCTCCATTATTAGCATGTTCTGTGGTTGATCTATATATGCAATTAACAGCATGAGAAGTGCTCACGTTAATATATATGTATATACAAATTCCTGATATTTTGCACTCCTATTAGATAACCAATAATTTTTGGTATATATTGTAATCAAGATCAACAAGAAAAGATTGATAGGTACTTGATCTATTTTTTCGTAAGATGGATATCTCATATAGAACTAAATGTTATCTAGAGGTAGATATATGCGGATGAGTTAGAAGCCAAAAGGGAATCAAAACATGTTAATAGTGCATTAACTAGCTAACCAAGTCAGTACAAGAAACATTCTCCATGCAAGTAATGAAATAACTAATGGACCGACCAAGTGTACGTATAGTAGCATGAAAAAGTATATAATATATATAGGCTAATAAGAAAGTAGGAAGAGATGTAGAATTATTAAAGTTCAAAATAATACATTTTAATATATTGAATCTACTAGATAGGTTAGATGAGAGAATATGAGATGGATGAATGCTTTGTGAATTATTTCGAAAAGTCTCCACGCAAGGTCAATTAATTTAATTTGGCTTTACATGATTTCTTGTAAACCCTTAAAATTTATAACAAAGTGATCCATGTGCATTTACAATAGCCGTTAGTATGATGGACGTAGTAGTGCGAGCGAGATCTCATTCTATATGTTTTACGAAAAAAGCATACTACTTGTAACGAAGGTAAACCTGAAAAACAATAAGGAAAAGGTGCACTTGCAACATTCCGTAGGCAGAATGCAAACACGAAAGCTCAAAAAGAGAGGGGGAGAGAGGCACAGCATTTAGTGCAGTTGGGGCGGGGGTATGTACGTATTAAATGGAATTCCTCCAACCCTCAATTAAATACTCACTCACTCACTCACTCACTCCTCTTCCATGATCGATCATCACACCTCACACCTCACCTATCATCAAGACGTTGTACGTACATACCAATATCACATACGTGGTCCTCCATCTTAACTTCCTCTTCACCCTCAGCTCCAATATTTCACTTCCACCTCCACCATCTCCTTCTTCTAGCTCTAGCTACCTCCATTCAAAACTCACTCGATCACTTTTATTGCCACTTCCACAAATATTCATCCCACGTACGTACAATGGGCATGAAAGTGAAGCTCAACCCTAGTGAGTATTGGCCCTCTTCCTGCTCCCACTCCCCCAAGACCCTCTCCTTCCGCCACCCCGACTCCGTCTTCAAAACCCTCAACTCCGTCTACTTCGACGACTCCCCCGACAATGCTAGCCAACCCGAAAACAACAATGACTCCAACAACGACGACGATGACACCGACGTTGTTGAGACCATAGTACGCGGGGCCCACTCGGGGTCGACCCGCCTCTTCTTCGAGCCCTCGGCAGGCAAGGCCCTTTCAGTACCGGCCTCGCCCGCCGAGCCACAAGAACCAGAAGACGACGACGACGACGACGAGGAAGAGGTGGGGCCAGAGCCGTTCAAGGAGAGCCTTGTGATGGCAATGGAGTCCCACAACCCGTACGTGGATTTCAGGAGATCAATGGAGGAGATGATGCAGGCCCACGCACTACTCAAAGACTGGGCCTCTCTTGAGGATCTCCTCGCCTGGTATCTCCGGGTCAACGCCAGGAACAACCACGCCTACATCGTGGCCGCCTTCGTCGATCTCTTGGTCAAATTCTCGGCGTCCTCTTCCTCAAATTCCTCGAATTCCGACGACTTGAACTCCTCGAGCTTGAACGTGAGTAGCTGTAGCACCAGCCGGAGCTCCTCCTCGTCCTGTGCCTGTGCTCATTGTAGGGATCAGCACCTCCGGCTGGTCATGGCCAGGAAGTCAAAGTCAAAGTCAAAAGCCAAGTCAACGACCTCATTCTCGTCGGCGGCCTCTTCTTTCTCTTCTTCTGACGAAGCCGGAGATCGATCAACGATGATGATTAATTAGTATCTTGATTAATCAATTACTTACGGTTTAGCTATATGACATCGAGGTTTAATTTCATATATAGATCGATAGATATAATTAATATCATGGTTTGATTCAATTACTTGTTATGCATGTGTATAGTTTTGTAATGTAAAACGAGGTTGGTTGTAGCCTTGTAGGAGATGGATGGGGTTACATTAAAATTAATATAAAGGTCGAGCATTTATGGGCGAGATCATATTGTTAGAATTTATATTTCTGACTTGTTTTTTTTTTTTTGGTCAGAATTTATATTTCGGACTTGTGATTGTGATTTGTTTTTTTTGGTGGAAGGAGAGGGGGACTTGTGATTGTGATTTGTGAGGATAAAGCCTGTGTCAAACTTAGATACTCTAATTAATTACTATAGGCTAGGTTTGTAGCAGTTTAGATGTTTTCAATTTTGACTTGAACTTTTGGGTAAGCTAGGTTGTTTTGGTGCTACATCCAGTTGACTTTGAATCTCATGTTGTCCGATTTAGAAAATGGTTGCGGTAAAAGTTTTTTGAGCAACGAGGTTTATGATCGAGATTGTCCCTAGCTACTCAATTCCCAGCCCAGGCCTAGCTTGTGGGTAAATTTAAAGAACTCTTGTGGAATAAAAAACTTACTATTCGGAGATAGATTTGCAATAGCACACAAGAATATATGTAATGCTCATGTTCTAGGAAAAGAGGTAAATAAGTTCAAATTTGAATTAGGAGCAACCACCACTAGGATTTCACATTTACTACATGCAAATGCAAGACACTGACACAGGCGGAAGCACACTGTAGGAGATTTATTACAGCAAGCAATTTTGCAGAGTCAAACAAGGCAATGAAGGCATTGCCTCCGGCTAACAACAACAGTGGTTTTGCTACAATGCTAAAGTGTCACCGCCCCAGTTTACTGCAAGAACATTCATTTCAAAATGTCAGATATATTACTTGATCCTCACTTTTACCATACTAGTTTTATTTATTTATTTATATATATTAGGTTTATGCAACTATAGGCCGGATTAAAAACAAAGGGCAATTTTGGAAAGGGGTGGTTTTGTGAAGGTTTTTTTTTTTATAGAATGTATATTATATATTAATTTTCTTGGTCGAAAAGAGAACTAAAACTCAAATACAAATGTTCCGAGGGCGAGCCCGTCCTCTAACGTCGTCCGAAATTAAACTAATACACCCCACATGAGGTTAGAAAGGATGTGTCAGCCAATAGGTAAAGAAAACGCAAGCGCAACTAGGGAGTCAACGGAATTCGCTTCCCTGAAGACGTGAGAAACTTGAACGTTCCACTGTCGGACAAGTAAGCCTTGGACCTTGTGGACCAGGATGAAAAGGGGATGAGACCGACTTAGGCTCTTCTCCAGAAGACGAACCACAAGCAGCGAGTCAAGCTCCAAAAGGATAGATTTGTAGCCACTATTCCAAGCAAGCTCGAGCGCGGACACCACCCCCCACGGGCCACAGCTCAGCCGTCGGGAGAGTACAACTCGCCAATGATGTCCTATTCCTCAATCTGATTAAGCAAATGATAATATTTGGGACTATTTTAAATGGTTGAACTTGAGCCTATCATAGATATCACCAGATATTCAACTATAGATTAAGGGTCCGTTTGATATCCAACGGCAGAAACGTAAACGGAATGTAAAGAATTTAGTCCACATTAGCATCATGATACATGATGAGTCACCTCAAATTTCAGACAAAAACTACCGTAAGCCTTCTCGCGGCACTCAATTTGTTTCCCTAATCTAAGGGTGGGGTAACAAACCACCTCAATCATTCCCTTCATCTTTTCTCTAGCCATACAAATTTCAAAGATTCAAATTAAAAAAACTATTTTCAGTTAATGTATAGTGACACATAATTGAACTAGGTTCGTTTCCATTATGTTTACGTTTTCGCCGTTGGATACCAAACGGCCCCTATTCTCATGATTCATTCACGAGACACTTGAATTTGACATTTGTAGCCCAATGTATTTGGACTAAAACAGTAAAGACTCAAAAAGGCAAAAGCCCATGATACATAGCTAGCTATATGGTGTATATATAGTCCAATTGCAAGAAGGTAATACTGGAGTAGTTTTTTTCTAATTTCCACCTTTCTTTTCTCAGGAACTAATTTATGCGTTGTTTCACTTGTTTTTTTTTTTTTTTTTTTTTTTTTTTTTTTTGAATTGGTGAGAATTAGGGTAGCCCGAGTACTACTCGGACTAGCCTAGAGCACCTGTGAACAGGTGAGAGCTATGCTCTGAAAATTCAAATTTGTGGCTTCGTCGCCGGTGAGGATCGAACCGGGGACCTCGGGTTCTCCCCCTTGAGGTCTTACCGCTCGTTGTTTCACTTGTTTGTATAAAGGTTTAATTACATCCTAGTGATGTTATTAGGGTTTAGTGACTGATCTGAATAATATTCCTATTTATGGCTAAGGATGATGGACTAGGAAGCACAATAGTTATTACGGAGTAGTTAGTATAGAAAATATGTCTGACTTAATACATCAATAGACCCCATCTACTTCTACTATATTTCCTATTAGACCTCTCTATAAAAAAAATGTTCAATTAGACCCTTGTACTATGCCCAATTTTTTCTATTGAACACTTTAAACATACATGGACGAGCACGTGCTACGTAAACTGTCTAATGGAAAAAAAGTGAGCCTAGTATAGGGATCTAATTAAACATTTTTTTAAAGAAAAATCTAGGGAGATGCTATACATCACACATTTTTACTATACATCACACTTAAAATTACCTTAATAACCTTTCTTAAAGAAAAATTAATAAAATTAAAAATCCACGTATTAAGATATTTTGTTAGATTTTCACTGCCTTAATAAATCTCAATCGGCTTTGAAAGGAAAAAAAATAACTAATCTCAATCTATTTATCCCTTATTCTAATCTTTCATTTCTTTTAATATTTTTTACCATTTATTATTACGAAATCATTTATAAAAAAAATCAAAACTTATCATACTATATACGAATAAAAATAAAAATTAACTTTATATAGCATTGTATATATAAAAAAATACTTTTTTTTGGAGATGCTATAGATGACACACTTTTATTATTACGAAATCATTTTTACCATTTATTTTTAAACTTATTAGAGTTTTTATAATAGGAGAAAAAACCATTATATAGATTAGAGTTTTTAAAAAAGGAGAAAAAATTATTATATAGCTCTTAATTAATTATATATAACACGATTAAATATTTTTTTATTGAAAATATTATTTAATGTAGAAAAAAAAGATTTGATGGGTTCAATTTTTGTAAAGTAAATATCTCGTTGGATGTAGTATGTAGATTTTGTTGTAAGTATATTCTTGTAATTGAAGGTAGTTCTTAGATTTTGTTTAAGTTTTCCGAAATTAGTTTTAAGGGTATTATAGTAAAAAGATTGGAAAAGTGTGAACGAGATGGAAATTTAAGTGTGATGTTTAGCAGTTATGAAAATCTAATATGAAAAAAAAATACAAGTAGAAGGGTCTGGTGATACACTGAGCCGAAAACATGCTTCTTTTTTCAAATGGTCATCACATACGTGTTAGGTTAAGGAACTAATTAATTGTGGGAAGACGTTGAGCACAAATTAAGTAATGAGTTAAATATTCTTGTTTTACTTAAGTATATATTATATTAAGAGGCTTCATTCTTCGGTTATAATCAAGTTCATATTCAAATAAAATATTCACAATACTGTATGCTGAAAATAAATAAAGCAAATTGTTTTTTTCTCTTTCTCTTCATGTTCATTTGCCATGAAAATAAATCTTCGAAAAAAACAAACAAGTCGATAGTATGCACCAGCCGGGAATCGAACCCGGGTCTGTACCGTGGCAGGGTACTATTCTACCACTAGACCACTGGTGCCTTGTTGCTTAGAATTATAATGTTTAAATCACATTTATCTTTATTGTACGTTTTCAGAGGAAACAATAAAACTTTTAACGACAATGCCTAGTTTTGCAGACTTGTTAACTTCGAAACGTACTAGTCACATTGAATACATACATCCTAACACTCTTGCATATTTCCACAAGTAAAACATCCTAACAATCTTGCATAATTCCACAAGTAAAACATATTTCATGCAAATGCGCGCTACAAAGAATGCTACTCCAAAAGCCGTACAGATCCTCTGTCCCCATAATGTGTCTCCTCTATGTGTCCCCTTTAATTTGATTGGTTAATCCATATAATTTTATCAAAACAAAATCAATTTTAAATTAATTAAAGAGAATGAGAACCAATAGAATCTAAGGGACACATAGAAGAGACACCATATGGGGACAAAGGATCTCCTCCGCTCCAAAATAAGATCCCATACAAAGAGACACGTTCCCCAAAACAGAGAGCTCAGCTAGCCATTATTAGGCAATCCAATCCTCTTTTGGACCTTGGTTTGACCCATTTGACCACCTCATCCCTCCCTTCAATTCCCCCAATTCCTTTTACTTTGCCATAACTCTTTTCTTCTTTCCTCTTTTCCTTCTTTTCTCCTCCTCAGCTTATTATGTATTCTTTTCATTTCCTAGAACAAAGCCAATTAAACGTATCTCACCCCCAAAAGCTGTGATCTTCCATTGATATGGCCTAATTCAAGCTTTTCTAAATCAGTACACTCAAAAGGTTGAGACGCATCCAGCTTCCAAAACGCCCTTCACCACTTTTAATAAATCAACATATTTTGAAAAATATAAAGAACAAACTTTAATTGAAGTAGTATCTTTTTGTAGCAACCAAAAATAAAAAAGAAGCAACACTCACTTTCCTTCGTATACACTCTAGTTACTAGATAAATCTTGGGGTGGTTAATTATGTGCTTAATTCACACAAATCATACCTAGTTAGTTAAACTTGGCCAAAAGAGAAGTACAAGTAAAAAAGACCTTTATCATCATTCATTTTTTTTTTTGGTTGAGGGCATTGTCCATGAGAGTCGAAACGGTAAACTCTGGATATTACCGTGGAGGCTTAACCGCTCGACTAGATGCCCATAGGCCTTTATGATCATTCATTAGAGTAGCTAAACTTCATCTATAACATTCTAAGATACAATGGAAATTTGAAGATTTAATTCGTGAGCTAGCATAAATCATTTCAAGTGCACCCTTTGTGAAATGAACTTTGATTCACATGCATTCAACTTTCAAAAAATTAACAAGTTTTTTTAAAGCTAAAATCTTCCCTCTCCCTCAAGGAAGGCACATCTATTGAAACCTTCCCTTTTAACACTTTACTTAACAACCCACTCTCGCCTTCAAAATTTCAAACTTTAGCCCACCACTTCCACTCCTTCAACAAACTCCTTATATATATCACTTATCTCTTCATAACCCACTTCACTTCTTTTCCTTCACCGTCAAACAAACTCTTCACAGCCCACTTCACTCCATCTCAACTCAGCTTCAAAACACCAATTTATTCTTCTAAGAACAAGCTAGCATGAGATCACCAAGTGGTTGCACCATGCAACAATCATTAACTCCAGAGGCAGCCACAATGATAAAGCAATCCATAAACTTGGCTCGCCGAAGAGGCCATGCACAAGTGACCCCAATCCACGTAGCCACAATCATGTTATCCAACTCCCCATCCAGCCTTCTCCAAAGAGCCTGTTTTAAATCCCATTACCACCCTCTCCAATACAATGCCTTGGAAGTTTGCTTTAACGTCGCCCTCAACCGCCTCCCTACCGCCTCTCCAAGCCCGATCTTAGGACCCCATCACACTCCTCACTATCCTTCCCTCTCTAACGCCCTCGTGGCCGCCTTCAAGCGTGCCCAAGCTCACCAACGGCGTGGCTCGTCGGTTGATGCCCAACAGCAGCCTATGTTGGGAGTCAAGATTGAGGCGGAGCAGCTTGTTGTTTCCATCTTAGATGATCCTAGCGTGAGTAGGGTTTTGAGAGAAGCCGGTTTCTCGAGTGCCCATCTTAAAGCTAATGTTGAGCAATCCTTATCTTTGGTTAGCAGCCCTGTGGTCATAAGTCCACCACCGTTGCTGATGAGTGGTAACCAAGGTGTTGTTAGAAATGAGGATGTTTTGGGTGTGGTTTTGTCAATGGTGGGCAAGAGTACTAGTAATACTAAGAAGAGTTGTAGTAGCACAGTTGTGGTGGGTGAGAATTTGGGAGATTGTGAGAGTTTAGTGAGGGCAGTGAAGGAGAAAATTGAGAGAGGAGATGTGCCTAATGAATTGAAGTATGCAAACTTTGTGCAGTTTTCAATGGTGTCAATTAAGGGCTTTTCTAGAGAGGAGGTTGAGTTGAAGCTTGGAGAGTTGAGGAGTCTGTTAAAAGGGTGTATGGGAAGTGGGTTTGTTTTGTATTTGGGTGATCTCAAATGGGTGTCTGAGTATTGGGCAAATTATGGTGGCCAAAGAAGTAGCTATTATTGCCCTATAGAACATATGGTGATGGGGCTTAGGAGATTGTTTTTTGGAAATAATGCTGAGAATGGAAAAGTCAGGATTTTGGGTATTGCAAATTTCAGCTCTTACATCAAGTGTAAACAAGGGTATCCTTCTTTAGAGACACTCTTGGATCTTCACCCTCTTGCCATTCCTGTTGGCAGCTTGGATTTCAGTCTCAAATTAGATAGGTAAAATCCTAGTTCAGAAATGAGGCAAAATAAATAATCTTGGGGAGTCTTTTTTTTTTTGTCTTGTTAAATCTAGTGTATTCTTATGGTTTTGTATTCTATTTCAGCACAAGTGTTGTCCCAAGAGAAAACTATAGCTGGTCCCTTCAAGAAAACAGGACAGATATGCATCTTTCTTGCTGCTCTGATTGCTCGGCCAACTTTCGTCGAGAAGTCAAGAACATGAACTCCTCTACTTCTGCATCCAAGCTATCAAGCTTGCCTTCATGGCTACAGAAGTGCAAGGAAGAAATTAAAGAAGAAACCATGAGTGATCAGGTTAATTTTATATTTGTGCCTGTTCTTATTATTTGTTTTTATCCCAACTTGACCATGATACTAAGCCTTGTTGCTTTCCTTATGCAGAAAGATGAAGGAGAAATCAAAGAGCTTTGCAAGAAATGGAACTCAATTTGCAGCACAATCCACAAAACAATCAACTTCTCATCAGCATCTCCTTCTCCTTGCACATCAGTCTCTTCCTATGACATGAAACTCCATCAGCTTGAGCACAAATGGTCTTCAAAAGAGCGAAAACCGGATCTTCTATCAAATCCGAACTCGACTCCAAACTCGGCCTCTTCTAGTGAGACAACAACAGAGATTATAATGGAGAATGCAATTGAGCTTAACTTTGAAACAATGTGCCTTGGCTTGGAGAAGAGAGTTCCATGGCAAAAAGAGATTGTTCCTGACATTACAAGTACAGTTTTAAACTGCAGGGCGGGATTGGTACAAAGAAAAGACAAAAGCAAAGTCCATGAAAAGCAAGAAACATGGTTGTTGTTCTCAGGTGCAGATAAAGACGGCAAGATGAAAGTGGCTAAAGAGTTAGCGAAGCTCGTCTTTTGCTCGCACAAGAGTTTTAAGTCAATTGATCTAAGTGCTGGTCATGGTTTACTTGAGAGCTTTGCAAGATCATTGAGACATGATCCTCATCGCGTGTTTTACATGGAAGACGTAGATCAAATGGATCATTATTCGCAAAAGCGTCTTAAGAGAGCAATGGATAGTGGAGTGATCACACTTGTAAATGATGAAAATGTGCCTCTCGACGACGCTATAGTCATTTTCAGTTGTGAGAGGTTGAGTTCAGCGGAGAAGAAGCTCAGTCATGATAATGGTGAGGATGAGCAAGGAGTGGAAATGAATTGTGAAGGTGAGAATGAGACTGAAGAGGCCAGCAGCTCTTGTGGACCGTTGGATTTGAATCTTGCAGTTGACGAAGAGGTAGAGTATTCAGTTGGGATTCAAACTTGTGTAGACAGGCAAATCTTCTTCAAAATCCAGGTGTTGTAGACTTGCATGTAATGGAGATGTTTGAACAATGTACGTAACATCTCAAAGTTTAATTATTTTTGTTGTTGTTGGTTTGTATTTTCTTGTGATCTTTTGAGTTGGGTGGGTTAAGAATACAGATCTCCAAGTGTAATTTTTCCATGGATATTATAACTTAGGAGCTTATGTGTAGCTAGAAGTATGTTAATATATGGATATTAATTAGTTTTTGGTTCTGATGACTACGTACAAATCTTTTTTCATAATGGCTTCTTCACCAGTTTTAAGATTGAATTTTCTCATGTACACTTCAAATTCATGAGCTTGTACTTCTCAGTACTTGATTTGCCAATACATCCAAGCAGCCTACTAATTACTTGAACTTAAGAGCACCATCTAGTTAATTAAGAGACTAATAATTATTTAAATAATTAAAAAATGTAAGTCTGGGTGGTGTAGTTGGTTATCACGCTAGTCTCACACACTAGAGGTCCCCAGTTCGAACCTGGGCTCAGACATTATATTTTTCCGTTTTCATAATCCTTTTCCTTTTAGTATTTTGGAAAAGGATAAAATTCATTGAATTCGATTGAGAAAACTAGGTAACCGTGAAATTTAAAAAAAAATCCAAAAGATTGATTCATAGCGTGACTGATAGGCAAAGCTAAGCAATGCTTTAGATTAAAAGGGGAAAAAATATGTTTCAAAAAATAATAGATAAAGGAAATCAAGACATTACTTTCATCATTGCTAGTTGATTAATTTCGCTTTGTACTACATACTTATATGTTTTGGGAAAATGAAGAATAGTAATTAAAGACTAAGAGCATGTGCAATGGTGAGGAGCTATCATCCTCTCTCAATTTTCTCTCTCTTTTTTTCCATTTGACACATCATTTCCTCTCTCATCCACCTCATTTTCAACTTTTTCATTCCTCTTCCTCATCATCTTTCTTTATTTTTGTCTACAATGGAGAGGATCCTCTTATATTCCTTTTTTCCATTTGACACATCATCTCCTCTCTCATCCACCTCATTTTCAACTTTTTCATTCCTCTTCCTCATCATCTTTCTTTATTTTTGTCTACAATGGAGAGGATCCTCTTATATTTCTTCTCTTATTTTATATGTGTATACTCACTCCATATTATATATAATCAAGAGTATGATAAAATTAATTACTCAACTTAATTAATAATTAAACTATATTTAATAAACTAATTTAGTGTAGTTAATAAAATTGTAAATAACTTGTGATAATATAATTTGGATTGCAAATGAAAAAAAAAACTTGATTTTTTTGGGTGAGATGGAAATTGGACTCAATTTATAGAGAAAAAATGATTAATGTAGAAATGATGCAAAATTAGACTCAATTTATAGAGAAAAAAATGATGGAAATTAATTTATTTATTTTTTAAATAAAAAATGTTAAATTTTATTATTATTTGGGGTATAACTTATCTAGTTATAAATTTGAATGAAATAATTGAAAATAGTTGTAGTAGTAGATAACATGTGTCACATTGTAAATGGGTAAAAGTTAAAGTTTGGCACAAGAGCCAAAATTTACAATCCTTGGTAGAAGGAGGATTACTTTCATTCCTCCTTCAAGAGAGGATCCTCTTACAATTTCTACAATGGAGAGAACATCCTCATAGAAAAAAGAGAATGCTAAGAGGAGAGTGATTCCTTACCATTGTACATGCTCTAAAGAGGCTTTAAATATCTAGATCGGGTTTTCATTCTTTCCATAAGACCAATCTAATACAAATGATGTAAAAGTTTATTCAAATAATTTAGTTGTAAGGTTTGTCATTCATCCTGCAGGATTTTGGAGTATTAAGGTGTGTTATAAAATAATGATAAAATAGGTTTAGATCCTAAAATGGTAGTATTAAATTAAAGATATTGTAGTAGTACGTAGATTGGGAGATGGAAGAGAAGGATGGAACACTTAAAAGTGGATAAATGAAGAAAGGCCAAAAAGAAGCATCCATCAGTCTTCTAAGAACAAAAGGATGTTCCATCTTTATAAAGCTAGCTAAGCTTATACGTACTACTAGCCTCAAAAGAATTTGAATTCTAAAAACATATATAGAGGCGTAAACTTCACCAATTGTTTCGATCAAGTTGATCATCTTTAGCAGTTTTTTTTGGATTGATTATGTTCTTCCTTGATTTCAGAATGATCATTCAAAAACCTCGATCTTATTTCCCTTTCAATCAAAGAAAACAAATTTCCCCACAATATCACGATCAGATGATGTATATATAACAAATTTCCCCACAATATCACGATCAGATGATGTATTAATAATAACAAGTCCTTTTGTAAAAATTTAGTCTTTCATGCATACGTATAATATAGTGTTAAGAAGAGGATATATAACATTTGTAAAAGTTGTTTCATCTATAAGGCAGGTCTACCTAGCTACCGGGCCACCGGCCAATATGTTATTTCTCGAGCACCGATCCCATTAGGCCTTTTAACTTAAATTTTTGGTTCATAATATTTGATTTCTTACATTATTAGTGCTAGCTTAAACATCTACTATCTACTATTCCCTCCGTCCCATAATGTTTGTCCACTTTCCTAATCCGTCGTCACAAAATGTTTGTCCACTTTCCTTTTATATCAATAACTTTCTTCCAATCTTACCCCTATCCAATCTTTAAATTTACACCCATTATCCAACTTTTACACCTAATTTATCTCTTTTCAACTTTTTCCCCATACAAAGTTACAAAAATACTCCTATTTAATCATATCTTTTACCCACTTTAACCCACTTTTTCATTTCTCAATACCACTTTATACCTTGCATTAAAAACCGAAAAAAGCGTCCTTTTGGACGAACATTATGGGACGGAGGGAGTATAATAATGCAGTATAAAGTAGAACCCAAGTATGTGTAAAAATTTACGCCATGTCATCAGCCTTGAATAAAATAATGATTTTATTTTTGTACATTAGATGTTTAAAAATTTACCTTAATATCTACTTGATATCTTATCCAATTTCCTTATATATCTACTTTAATTTATATCTTATCCAATTTCCTTATGTTCACTTGATATCTTATCTCATTTTTTATATATTACTCCGCAAGATTTTTTCCTAACATGATATTTTCAACGTTATATCCATATACGAATAAAAAAAATCAAGTGATTTTTTTCTATCTTATCCATTTTCCCCTAATAATTAGTATACGTTTTGTCATTATAAAATGTTGAGAAATAGTGAAAAAAACTTTCTCATATCATCATATGGTAATAGTATATTAAATAATAATATAAATATAGTTAAATAGAATTATTTTAAAATTACCATTGTATTAATAAAAATACATATACAGGTCAATAGGTTCGGACTCGGGTCTATTGTGTTTGGATTGTAAATTCTCAAGTTAAAAACGGATTCATGTCAAAATTCAATCTCGAATCAGTTAATTCAGGTTTATATTTTCATTACTCGTACATGGTACGGGATTTGTACTAGTTCTAGAATTAACTTCAACCCTAATATGAATCGTAGCTCATGAGCTAGTTCTAATAAAATTGATTTAGCATATAAGAGAATTGTTTATTAAAAAACAATACTATATTTGTAGTATTTTTTTCTAAAAAACAATTCTCTTATATGCTAAATCATTTTCTCTCTTTTTTTTTCTAATTTAACGCTTGTATTATTAAGGGCAATTTGCGAAAATGCCCTACCCAGAAAAACGGTTTGCAAAAACGCCCCTTAAAATAAAAAAATAGCGAAACATGCTGTTTTGGGCGTTTTTGCAATAAAATTTAAATTATTTTGTATTTTCTTTTAAATAGAATTTTATTAAAAAAATCATTATAATTAGAATTAAAATATTTTGCCATAAATTCTATAAATTCTTTTTAAATACATAATTAAAAAATAGAAAAAGAAAAAGAAAATATGAAATAAGAAAACAGTTTTGAAACATTACGATTTTTTGGAAACAAAGAGATATTGTAGAAGATATTTTTTGAAAATATAAACGTAAATAAACGTGGATCGTTATTATCTTCGTTTCAACATTCTTCGTGATTATCTTCGTAGTTATCTTCGTTTCATCACAAAGTAGAATAAAATTCATCCTGTCACCCTCAGTAAACATCTTGTCATACACAACGAAATATACTGTCACTCTTTTGAAACATTAAGAATTTTTGGAAACAATGACATATTGTAGAAGATATGGTGGAATTTTTTTTTGAAAATATAAAACATAAATAAATGTGGATCATTATTATCTTCGTTTCAACATTGAACGTTATTATCTTCGTTATTGTATTCGTTTCATCACAAAGTAGGGTGAGACTCATCCTGTCAATATTCTGTCACTATTTGTAAAATCCTACTCTTTTTTTTTTGCTTTTTGTAGGTAATAGGTAAGATTTTTTGTTCGGCCCACCGAGAGGAGTTCGGTAAGATTTCCAATTTTTCTTTAATTTTTAAAAAAGGATAGATCAAAAAACAAAATCTTGTTTTAACATTAAAATATTTATAAAATCTTTTTATTTATATATTTTCAGATTTGGATAAAAAATTAAGTTTGTTAAAATATTTATTTCTCAAATAAAATATTAATAAAAATAATTATTTTTTATTTTTTAAAAAATATTTCGGTTTTTTATTTTATTTGATAAAAATTAGCCATTTTGGGCATGAATGTAATATTTTTAGGCATAATCGCAGTACTTTTAGGCATTTTTGCAAATCGAAAGAAAAAAGGTCATATTTGCAAACGGATTATCAAATAGGGGCATTTGATACTAATTCCCCTATTATTAAATATATATATATATATTTAAAGCTTGTATTATTATTGTTATTATCAGAATATATAGTCTGCCAGCCACATATGACATGAAGTGCCATCATTGTTATCTACATTCCAGTCATTTTTCTACATCGATCTTAGCATTTGATTTGTGGTTCATAAGATTTCATAACATATGTTATTGACAAGCTCTTATTTCATCCACCACTTTTTTCGCAGCTTTATATAGTATTTATTTTTTATCATACTTTCTCTTTCAAGATGTTTCACATACAACTACTATTATATATGGCTTTTGGGAAACTTCGCAATCACACACATCTTTCTTTACAATGGTAAGTTAATTTACTTGAGCAGTAATTAAACTTACCTTCACTTGGTGGATCTCCATTCAGCATGAATAGGTGAAACTAAAGGCCGTTGAATTTGACCATCAAACCACGTTCAGATCATGCTGATCGATTAAGTAGAATTATTCTTACGGCTTTTCTAAGCGCAAGAGCCCTATCGTTACATGCTAATTTGAAGAACAAATCATAAAAGAGTACTACTAAACCCGGCCTATTCAAAAAATTAATTAACCCTAAGTAATAAAATACTCCATATAACTCAATAAATTTTTCCGTTTTATCCTTTTTTTGTAGAAGTTTCCAATTTAAGGTAGACTATGCCATTTTTTTTAATATACTAACTACGAGTCTACGACTACGAGTTAGACAAGAAGTTCGAACTAATTGTATTTAGGTCATTGAATAATTTGAACTCAACTTCGATCACAACAAAGTATATATAACTAGGGTTTATGTTACTTATGTAGATGTATATACATTTTTCTGTCCTAGTTGCATGGGTTTTTAACATGTGATCGAGAAGATCAAAATTAAAGCATGCTCAATCCAAAGTGTAAATGACAGATAGAAAAAAGAGGAAAGATAGCAACTTTGATGTGAGAAAAGCCAAGAAAAGAAAAGACATTTCAGAATATATATGATGTAGATCGTAATGATTACAAATGAAAAAGAAGAAACAATTAATATGAAAAGTGAAGGAAAAGGCATTTCACTTATATTAGTATCATGCAATTATCTTTTCACATAAGCTTGTTCATATTTGTATTTGCATGGATTAAAAAAGTAGCGTTCAAACACGTACATGATAGGGTTCAAAATTACGCATATATTTTGGTAAACACGAGGTCCACGTACAAACCCTAATCTCACACTCTATAAGAAAAACACGTACGCAACTAATTAGGGAGATTATTGTGACGGCTATTGGCTCATAGACATTAACAGATCAATTACATATATACTATACGTTATTGTGACGGCTATTGTCGTTGTGACGGCCATTTGGGACTAATACTACACGAGGTCCCAAATGTTGTAAGAAAAAGTACACTTATTGTTGTGTACGATATAATACTGTGAACTACTGTACTATACTGATACTCTAAGCTATAGAACAACGAAAATATATAGCATATATCTTATACTCCCTCCGTCCCTATTTGTTTGTCCAAAAGGACAATTGGTGCGGGTTTTAAGAACGGTATAATATATTATGGGTAATTGGGAAAGTTGGTATAAAGTAGGTGAGAGAGTTGAATAGTATGGATAAAAAGTGTGATTGATTGGGGTGAAAAGATATAAAGTAGGTGAGAGAGTGTAATAATGAGGGTAAAAGTGTAGATATAAATAGAAAGTGGACAAACAAAAGGGGACGCCTGAAATGGAATACTGGACAAACAAATAGGGACGGAGAGAGTAGTAAAAGAAGATATATTCTTAATTAGGATCACGCACACGTTAGTTTAGATAAGGAATTGTTCCTCAACAGTTCCTTAGGTAGCTGATATGCCTCAAGTTGGTAATACGAGGCCAACAAGAGTTCGTCGTCGTCCAAGACGATACGATAATTAATGTTTTGTTTTTAGATAATTGTTTAATTTGTAATTTTTTGGAACTAGAGTTCTCTCTTCTCAGGTTTTCTTGTCTGTTCTTTCCTGGGTCGCTTTGCTTGAACCGTCTAGGGCTTAGGTATAAATACTCTCTTATTGTCTTATGAGAGAATCAATCAATGAGAAGTATTCCTTTGCCCTAGTTTGTCCCTCTCTTTAGCGTATCTCTCGAGTCGTGTGTCACACCGGTAACGACTCAAACCCTGGACCAACAGGGGCACGATACGAATCCACACCGGACTAGTATCAACAACGGAATAGTAAAACAAGCAGGCAGTAAAACAGGAACAAGAAACTCAAAACATGTAATGAAACAATTAAGGACACGTTTCTTATAGAGGAACCTCAACCGGATCAACTAATCCGATCGAGTAAAGCTCTACCTCCCTTGAAGGATTTTTGAATGCTTTTCACTTTATTCTATTATTGATAGAAGTTTTACAGATCGTCTAGATACAGCACATCATCAACAATTCTTAACGATTCTCTCTAATCCTAGAACTTTGATCTTGCTTCTCTTCCCCTAGATATAGTAACAACCTCTACTCCAAATAACATAAGTAAAGGCAAACCTCGCCAGACGATCCCAGCTGGACTCGTCTTAATTCCTTCCTTCCTTCGTTGAGAACTCTCTTCTCAACAGTTCTGATCACTGTTCTTCAGTGGTCTCTGATCGTTGATCTTCCTTGGTCGTCGATCACCTTCTTCTTCCTTCTCTTATTCTCAGTTTGTGGGTTTTGTGTGTTTGAAGGCGTGAGTGAATAGTAATCTACTGTCCACTATTTATAGGCTTGATGGGAGGCCTCTCCCTTTCACTTTCCCAAAGTGTACTTCCTTTCAATGCAAATGGCAGGTGACTTCATCATTCACTGGATTGCTACCATGTGTCCCTTTCATTTCTCTTTGTGCTTTTGTGGGATTTCTCCTCTTGGATTGCTGACATGACATCGCTTTTGTGTGAGACTCATAAATATCCTTGATTTCACACGGCCAATTGCGAGAATGTCATCCTTAGCTTGTTGCGCAAGCTTGGGTACGTCAACTAACTCTTAGCTGTCATGCATTTCGCTCTTAGCTGTCACCCATTAATCCCGTACATTTTCTACACTAATGGAATTGTTCGAAACGTATTTCCTGAAACACTTGTTTAAACAAGTTATCTCAAATGAGTTTGTCGATCATCAAAGCTGAAGACAACGTTGTTCCTTATAATGTTCTCATCATTTCGTTACAACATTCTGTTCCAGGACAAAGCGTTGAAATATCACTGTTCCAACATATATGCTAAGACATCAACAATTACAATATTACATCATGCTAATTACTATAGCTTTCTGCTGCGAGATATATTACTAGTGCTGTCTCATAACCAGTAATAAAAGTACTACTAGGAGTACTAGCATATTGTTTTGTTATTATATTACAAACGACACGGCTAATCATGTATGCTAAACATGCATTAATCTCGACGATGTCCTTAATCTCTTTAGCGCGCTTAAACATATATGCATGAATCACATTTATTACACTTTGGATTGCTGTAATATATATTTACATAAGTAGCTGGTTGTCCCACCACAGAAGACAAGCTTCCGCACTCTCCAACTTTGGGAGAGCTAGAAAGAGAGATCAAAGTGAGTGGGTTAGTAGTATTGAAAAGACTTTGCCATGGAGACAAAGTTTCCACAGCCTACTTACTTTTGCAGTCTTTAGTAAAAAGGAAAAGGTATGCAACGGCTAGCTGCTATATTCATTGTGTATTAGTAGTGCCAAACCCTCCTCCATATATGATATGTACATATAGTTTATATCTATATAATATATCCTCATTAAAGTCGATCTCTTTATACTTTTTTGTGCATGAAAGTAAGGTAGTTTCTTGGATCTCCAACCCTAATTTAATCCATCAATTCCTAGCTAGATATCCCCTTTCTTTACGCTGCAGCTGACAAGATGCCAACATGACAAAATGGATGAGCACTACTGCACTAGTACTATTACATGTGAAAATACATTAACAAGAACATGATGTATCTAACCCAGGAATGACGTTGATACGATCGTGGATTCTTTCGTCCTATGTCCTTGGTCCACAGCTTAATAGGAGTTTTTTTTACAAGGAAAGAATTAAGAAAATCGACTCGGTTGAAAGTGTACCGTCCTAAATGATCTGAACAGTCATTTATGCGGATGGACGCTAGAAGAACTATATGATCATAGTACTACCCCGTTGAAAAATAAAATTAGAAATTACCCAAATTTTAGCTGTATAGGAAGCTAGCTAGCTAGTTCCGGCCATCAGCAACAAATTTACAAATACATATTTCAGAATCTATGGCGATGGGGATTTTGTTTGTGGGATCTTCATGAATAATTTATTTTGAGTTTTGAGAGATCCCAGGCCATATTGGTGGCACTTTGCTTTACGAGATGCCTCTGGGGCCCATTGACCAGTGCAGAAGTAGATCAAAAGAGTTTGAAAATGGGAATGCAGAGGACTTTAGTACAGGACGACTCAGTCAAAAAGGCCAACATATACATGAAAGTTAACGAGAATGTTTTCGAGGAGCTTTTTTTTTGGGGGAATAAAGTATCAAATCATTGTTGGGTCATTTGTCTTAAAGCATAATCTCTACATAAAGATACCTGATCGTCTTTTTACACATGGCCTTATCACTAATTCGGATATCTGGTCTGATAACTCGGTCTGGCTCAATCCGCAGTAGTAAAAGTATATAAGAGAATTCATGGGCTTTTCTTCTTTGGAATCTCAATATAGGCTCAATTTGGTAGCCCAAAAAGGACCCGCCGTCGGCCCAACAACAAAGTCTAAGAGGACACGTTAAGATCGTATACATCATACATGTGTATGGTATTTGAGTCAAACAAGTTTCAGAATACACAAAAAGCAAAAGCAAAGAAAACCAAAGATAACAACAAAGCAGATAAAGAAAGTACATGAATTTACATGGATTAAGGATTAAAGTAAGATTGTACAAGAAGGTTACATATGCAACTATCCAGTAGGCAGTAGGCATGAATGCCATTGTGTTCTGGATCTTTATTTCTCATGGTACAGTTTCCAAACTAAACAAAGGTAAGCATTGGACAGCTTGTAAGATGCTTCTTACATTCTTGACCAAAGGCGGGTCAAGCTCGCCTGTATTGATCCATGAGGCTCATCTGTGGGTAGGTACACATCGTCCGCAAACTGCAAAAACATAACACGAAAAAGTGAACAAATCTGATTACATCTATACAACATTTCCTGGCTTTTGGTTTCTTCGCAGAAAGAGTTGAAAACAGAAACAACAAACAGGCTTTTCGATCTTACCTTGACTATTGCTGGATTATCTTTGCTTGATAGGTTGACAGGAAGAAAGTGAATGTTCGGCATTTTCAGTTCAACTGATTCTATATCTTGAAACCTGAAATTATGGCAAACATTATCAGTCACATTTGAAAATTAACTTTTATAATGGTCTGCATTTTGTAATGGCTCCGGGACAAGAGAATTCAGTTGAAGACCTGCCAAGGACGGCTTTTGCCATTTGGTAAAGAGTGCTTTGAACAGATGGACTGTACACTCCCTCCTTAGGAGGGCCAAAGAAAACCTCAAGCAACACTTTCTTCACAGACTCAAATTTTTCAGTAAAGTAACTCGGTCTTGAGGGAACACTAGCAACAGACTGAAAAGGATACCTGCACATAAGATATCCATCTCAGATCATTTATATTTGTATTTCATTCAACAATGAACTTCAAACGGACAGAATATTACTTCCAAGTTGCAGTAACCTCTGTTGCCAGCATTCTTTCCCGAGTTTCTGGCAGAATTGTGTGCTTGTCCCTAATGAACCCTTCAAAACCTGACTGTTGCATTCAATAAATTTAAAGTCAGGAAACAAAATTTATCAATGAGTTAATAGAAAGAACCTCAGATGGAGACAAATAATGGTGAACTATGAAATTCACAAGAAAGAGAGGTAATAATGATAAACTTAGATAGATTTTTACTAAAAACATTTAGAGCTAATAAAGCTACTTTTAAAGTAAGCAAAACCAATACCTGTGTAGTCTTCAGAACTGTTAGTCCCTGAATACCGGAAGTTATCTTCAATTTACCGGACTTGTTCAGCACCACTTCTGTAGTGTGCTTTTCAGACCCAAGTTCAAAACCTGTGGAGGTGAAATATAGCTTGATTAACCTTGGAGGACTATGGCTGATTCTTGTCATTCAAATGCCCCAGAAACAGGGTTGAAGTGGTTATTTTGATGGTCACTTATATCACATTGATGATCCATCATTGGGATTGAAATATCACACATTCTCACAACATTAACAGCAACATGATTACTAAACAGTACATAACACGAGTCCTTTGCGGTAAAAATTAAGCATGAAGAACAGAACATAAGATTAGTATTAGCAGGTTAACCAAATATAACGCAGTTAAATTGATTGTGAAGATCGAAAGCACATCAGTAACAAGGATAGTAATGCTTTTCTCTTCAGTTCTTTTTTCACTTTGCCGAAAATAAGGAGTTATGAACTAACCATGGTTATGAGGTTGACCATTGATGCATAGTCGTTTCCAGGGCTTTTCAACTATCTTAACCATGGCAGCAGTGACCTGCAAAAATGAAAACCACAAGATGTCACTCATATGTTGTATTAGTGAGTCAACAACGCGGCATCTATACTTGGGGAAAAACACAGTAACAACAAAGACATATGAGCTCAGACCAAAGCTACAGGTTAAAATTTTCCAGTATCAACAACTTTGACAGAAACTATATAAACCAGCAACAATATACAGTATGGGGAATAAGGGAGCTGAAGTAGTGGGTGATGTACATGCACATACCTCCTTGTAAAAGGATGTGAAGTGCTTTGCAAGTACAATTGCAAAGTCTTCAGGAGAAAGTTGCTGCTTGCATTCCTTTGCTTTCACATAAACCTGTAATGCGATCAAACAAACAACACTCAAAAATTATTCAACACTATAAGTTGCATGTTGCTTATACCAGAGGACATACTCTTACAAGTTATAATAAGCTACTCAGCTGATGCACTGCCCTAAAAAGTAAAACCCACCAATCCGTATTCTTCAACTTCCACTGATTTGCATGTTATAGATTTGGTCAAATAGAACTAATTAATTGGTTCCAGCTACTGATGACTTGGATCACATAACAAATTGGTTCCGATTCAGAATCACTACCATCAATCAGAGGAATGAAAAACGATCCCCAAATCTGTAATCGATCGAGAAATCCAAGCTACTAAAAACTGAAAATAGGGGGAAATTGGAAGATCGGGAAAGGCGTTGGTTACATACAGTGTTCTTGATGGTATCGGTGGCGACGATGTCGGAGTTGTCGTCGCGAACATAGGAGGCGATGCAATCGGAGAGGAGGCCGACGGAGACGTTCCATTCGACGAAGGAGTGGGATCCGTCGGAGTTCCGCCAGACCCTCCCAACTCGGACCCTCTCCTTGCCGTGCCTTTGCTCGAATTTGAGGCCGTCAATTACTTCCGCCATGGATGGTGATGGTGATGCTTGATGAAACAGTATCTCCCCTCTTTTTTCTTTGTTTTTTTCTTGTGTACAAACAATGTGATTACTGATTAGGCCGTCAATTCGGGTGTTTTTATGTAGCGGGGGCCCGGATTTAGATAGACACGTACTTAAAAAGAAATCGGAGTAGTTAATATTCGATATTATCCATCCATATACTCCTACTCTGTAAGAATACCATATACTTCTGTCATTTTGTAAATAAAGCCAAAAAAGTATATTCTGTTATGATATTATATATTTGTGGATGTACCTAGAATATTCCGGGATTTGATCTTATTTTGTACCCTCTTGATCTTATCCAATCCTTGTATTATCTATATAAAGGGTCTCCTGGCAACCCTCACGAAATACGCAGAAAACATTCTACGCTACTCAAAAGTCTCCCTTCTCTCTTATTCATAATACGTTATCAGCACGAGTTTACTCGAAGAATGGATCATACGAATGGAGCACTTAATGGTGGAGAATTATGTCTTACTGATAGTGCCACAACTCATACCATATTGAAAAACCAGAAGTTTTTCTCAAACATAGAATTGACAAAGGCAAATGTCAATACTATATCTGGAATGAGCAATATCATAGAAGGCTTTGGCAAAGCCTCTATCCTGTTGCCTGGGGGAACAAGGATATATATCAAAGATGCTCTATATTCAAGAAAGTCACAAAGAAACTTACTCAGTTTCAAGGATATTCGAGAAAATGGCTTTCATATTGAAACCATGAATGAAAATGGTATTGAGTATTTATCATTAGTATCTCACCAAACTAGCCCGAAGCTAGTGTTGGAGAAAATGAGAACATATACATCTGGATTGTATGGCACAATAATTTATCCTATTGAAGCCCATAATTGACTAACCAGAAGTTAGTCAATAAAGATTTGTTCTCTTTGTGGCATGACAAGCTCGGTCACCCAGGTGAAACCATGATTCGTAGGATCATTGGATGTTCACATGGACACCCACTCAAGGACCTGAAGATCCTGTCAAAGGGTGACCTGACATGTACGGCTTGTTCTCTTGGCAAATTAATAACAAGGCCGTCTATAACAAAAGTAAACGCTGAATCTCCCATGTTCCTTGAGCGTATTCAAGGTGACATATGCGGACCTATAACACCGCCATGTGGATCATTTAGATACTTTAGGGTGTTGATTGATGCATCAACATGATGGTCACATGTAAGCTTGCTTTCAACAAGGAATGTTGCATTTGCAAGACTTTTAGCCCAGATAACTAAATTGCGGGCTCATTTCCCTGATCAACCAATTAAGAGAATCAGGCTAGACAACGCGGGAGAATTTACATCAAAGTCATTTAATGACTATTGTTTATCAATTGGCATTGTGGTTGAGCATCCAGTGGCTCATGTACACACACAAAACGGCCTGGCAGAGTCGTTGATTAAGCGGTTACAACTAATAGCTAGACCAATGCTAATGAAGTCAAAATTACCATCCTCGGCTTGGGGTTATGCAATATTGCATGCTGAGGCTTTGCTTCGACTTCGACCAACCGCAAACAATAAAATGTCTCCCTTGCAACTTATCTCTGGAAGAGAACCTGATATCTCGCACCTGAAAATCTTTGGTTGTGCGGTGTATGTCCCTATTTCTCCCCCACAATGAACCAAAATGGGGCCACAAAGAAGGTTGGGAATATATGTAGGGTTCGAATCTCCCTCGATTATAAAATACCTTGAGCCAATGACTGGTGATTTATTTAGAGCTCGGTATGAGGATTGTCATTTTGATGAGACAAAATTTCCAACCCTAGGGGGAGAAGAAAAGGAGATTGTTAAGAAAGAGATAGAATGGAATACAGATTCTCTATCATCCATAGATCCAAAAACAAATGAATGTGAACTAGAAGTTCAACGGATCTTGCATTTGCAAAATGTAGCTAATACGCTACCGGATGCGTTTACCGATGCCAAGAGAGTGACAAAGTCACATAATCCAGCTGAAAATGCACCAGCTCGTTTAGAGGTTCCAGAAGTAACCACAAAAACGGCAAATGAGTCTCTAGCACGACGAAAACGTGGGAGACCATTAGGCTCTAAGGATACAATTCCCCAGAAGAGGAAAGAGCCGAAAACATCTCAAGGTATTGATGAGATGTCGACTGAAAAACAAAATGAAGATAGGATTCCTAAAGAAATCCTATCCAAAGACCCTGAAAGCAAAGATGATGACATGGGGGAAAATTTCGAAATGTCAATAAATTATGTAAGTACCGGTACGGGGTGGTACCGGGAAGAAGTAGAAATTGATGATGCCTTTGCTTATTCAGTGGCCATGGAAGTCATAGAAGAAGATGACAATGATCCCCAAACCATGGAAGAATGTCGGCATCGAGATGATTGGGAAAGCTGGAAAGAAGCAATTGAAGCAGAGCTGGATTCATTGAATAAACGAGGTGTATTTGGGCCTGTAGTCCCAACACCACGGAGTGTTAAACCAGTTGGCTATAAGTGGGTGTTCGTACGAAAAAGGAATGAACGAAATGAAGTTATCAGGTATAAAGCTCGACTAGTTGCACAAGGTTTTTCTCAAAAGCCTGGAGTGGATTACATGGAAACATATTCGCCGGTAGTCGATGCAACAACACTCCGATTCCTTGTTGCTTTAGCCGTTGTTGAACGACTCAAGATGCAACTTATGGATGTGGTAACGGCGTATCTATATGGGTCATTAGATACTGATATATACATGAAAATCCCGGAAGGATTGAAAATGCCTGAAGCATTTAAACCACGTCACATGTACTCCATTAAGCTTCAAAGGTCGCTTTATGGATTAAAACAATCGGGAAGGATGTGGTATAACCGCCTTAGTGAGTATCTAATAAGGCAAGGGTTTGTCAATGACCAAATAAGTCCATGTGTGTTCATAAAACGAACGGACTCGGGTTATGTAATCATAGCTGTCTATGTTGATGACTTGAACATTATTGGAACTCCGGAAGAGATCCGATTGGCAGCTGATTACTTGAAAACAGAATTTGAGATGAAGGACTTGGGGACCACCAAATATTGTCTCGGCCTGCAGTTCGAGCATACAAAGAACGGAATCTTTATCCATCAATCGAATTATACAGAAAAAGTCCTAAAACGGTTTAATATGGATAAAGCACATCCGTTGAGTACACCTATGGTGGTACGGTCCTTGAGTATGGAGAAAGACCCATTTCGCCCCAAATCAGAAGATGAAGAGATATTAGGCCCTGAAGTGCCTTATCTAAGTGCAATAGGTGCACTAATGTATCTTGCCACAAACACTCGACCCGATATAGCTTTTGCTGTAAATCTATTAGCAAGATATAGTTCGGCACCAACAAAAAGGCATTGGAATGGTGTCAAGCACATTCTACGTTATTTACGTGGAACAAGTGATATGGGGCTATACTTTCAAAGGTCCAAAGAAGGGCAAGTTGGTGGATTAATTGGCTATAGTGATGCCGGTTATTTATCTGATCCACATAAAGCTATTTCACAAACAGGTTACTTATTCATGTATGGTGGAGCAGCTATTTCATGGCGATCAACGAAGCAGACCTTAGTTGCTACTTCATCAAATCATGCGGAGTTAATTGCCTTATATGAAACTGGAAGAGAGAGTGTATGGCTGAGATCGCTCATAAATCACATTCAAACATCTTGTGGATTGAAGTCAGATGCTCGAAGTCCAACTATTATTTTTGAAGACAATGCAGCCTGTATTGCTCAAGTTAGGGAAGGATATATCAAAAGTGATCGAGTGAAGCACATATCGCCAAAGTTCTTCTCAACCCATGAGCTTCAAGTCAAAGGCGAAGTCGATGTTCAACAGATCCAATCGAGCAAGAATTTGGCGGACCTGCTTACTAAAGCCCTACTCACTAGAGTCTTCAAGCAACTCATACATGACATTGGCATGCGGCGTTTAAGAGATATTTGTTAAATTGAGGGGGAGTAGTACAACTGCACTCTTTTTCCCTTCGCTTGGTTTTTATCCCAATGGGTTTTTCCAAGCAAGGTTTTTAATGAGGCAGTTAGTAAGGTACATCCAAGGGGGAGTGTTATGATATTATATATTTGTGGATGTACCTAGAATATTCCGGGATTTGATCTTATCTTGTACCCTCTTGATCTTATCCAATCCTTGTATTATCTATATAAAGGGTCTCCTGACAACCCTAATGAAATACGCAGAAAACATTCTACGCTACTCAAAAAGTCTCCCTTCTCTCTTATTCATAATATATACAGTATTATTAATGCTTTTCAAAATTCCAAATTTTATATTCTTCGCCGTATTCCAACGTTTTGTTTCTGTGTGCCAGAGATTCCGCGTACTCAAACCTGCGAGCTTTCATTTCACCCAAAATATCTTGAAAAAATAAAATGTAATATATCATCGTCACAAGTTCAAACGAGTAGGTCCATAGGATATGTAAAATAAGGCCCAGACACATTTTGGGTCTGGTCCAATAAGGCCCAACCAACACGTTTAAGATTGATAATGCAGTCCAATGAGAAATAAATATTATTTTTAACCTCCACTTTAGTATATAATTATGATGATATATATATATATATTTAAAATCACTCGAGATTTAATTTTTTACATCCCACCATTTAGGATTTTTTTATTGTCCAAAGGAGAGATGCTATTCTCCAACTCCTTAAGGGAGCATCGTGTTGCTTAGGATAAGACTACGTGGCATTATAATTTCTACTGGCAAGGAACTAGAAAATAGAAATGGAGAATTCTCAAGTGAACAATTCAGCTTATGCATGGAGATATGAATGAGGAAGCTACTATAGTTTGGAAGAAATTGTGGAAAGTGGAGGCTCCTATAACAATAAACTAGATATCACATATATCTTTAGTGAATTGGAGAATACTTAATTAGACTTACAATTCGAGTTACTCGATCAATGCTCTAGATATAAACATTAACTCGAATGAAAACGTGATTAAGCTAATTAAAGGCATATTTTGAACTGTCAGGGGCCACTTGATGGGCTAAATTTAATGTGAAAGCTATTATTAGGCCTAATTTATGGGCCGAACTAGTAAAACCAATATATCATTGATGGTATCTGAGTACGTGTATGTGACACGGGCTGAGACTCTTCTCTAATCTAACCTGTGCGGCCCTTAGCTAAGTCGAACACCTTTGATTGGGTAAGTCAGGCCTAGACCCGAATGATTTAAGATGGATTTCGTGGGAAAAGATGACTTATATTACACAAGAGGATATTACAAGAGTGCTTTGGTAGCTATGTCCCTAAGTGTTGGTGGATCGGTCAATACCCTCCCAAATGAGGGGTGCGAGGCCTATTTATAGTTGAGGCCCCTTCCTACAAGAGAATATTCTAGATATACCTAAGCCTATACCCCTCTAATGCTTATCTACAAAAGATGTCCATGTAAAATTGTCCTTAGAGAATTCTAGCCCACGGTGGAACATTCTAGAAGGCCCCAGTGGGGCGCGCCTGACCTGTTGGGCTCTGGCAACGCCTAGATAGAGCGCGGCTCTTCTGGAACTCTCTAGAAGGGCGTGGCCAGCCTAGAAGAGGCGCAACGTCTCTGGAAGGCTCTAGGAGGCTCCGGAGTGGCCCCGTCTACTCCCGAATGCCCCGAAAGCCTATAAAATCACCTAGGCTCCATGCCTATGTGACTTAGCCGATGTCTATTTAGGTCGGTAGTATTAGTTAGGAAAATAGATTCAAAGAAGCCATATGTAGTATAATACTAGAGTATATCAAATGGGTTATGTTAGCCGTGCTTATGCCATAACTTCATCTACGACTCTACCGTCTCCTTTAGTTGTTATCGTTACATTGCATAAAATTGCAATTTGCAAACAAAATTCCCTAGCTCACCATATATGACTATTGTTTCTTCAGTGGTAGTTAAGTCCTTATTTTCCATTATGGTTCTCCTATTGTCGACCAAGGTTGGCGTGTGCGGATTCACTCTTGAACTCCTCCACAAATCTCATCCAAACCTTGCCTAATATCGTTCGACCTCCAATGAACTTGGCAAGCCCTACGAGGCCAACATACCCTTGGATGGCGGGTATGTTGTCCACTTCTAAGTGGGAACCCCAGACATTTAAAGTGATTGCGGTGTTCGATAGCGATCCCACTCTTATGATTAGTGATCTCCATATGTGACCAATGTTTGGTTCAGTCGAATGAAGATTGCTACAACCCAGCTTGTTCGTCCATCTTTGAGCAAGTTGGATGTGCGAAACCAGACTGTGTGTACTTGCACCTAACAGCCAAGGCACATTGTAAACAACTCACCCTGGACTATAAGGGCTGCCTTTACAACCTAGTGCATGGGAATGGCACCAACTCTAGTGGGTACTTGGCAACGGACATTGTCACATTTATGGATGGCATGTCTATTCGATTTGTTAATAGGTGTTAGAACTTAGAAGCCATAACTCTAGTGGTGAAAAGATGATGGGAGCACCACCCGGTATGTTTGGCATGTCACGCTCGGCTTGGTATCAATTTGCGACCAAACTTCAAATTACCCAATTCTCGTACTGCATACCAGTGGACACAAACAAGGTGATCATCATTATATTACCATTAATTTGATTTGTTACTAACTTGCTTACTAACCGAATCAGACTTAATCACCACAATTATAATTATGTAGTTGTATATAGAATTAAGATCTAGAGAAACCACTTCTTATAGCGAAACTAGTGAAATAATGAGAGACGTTGGATTTGATTTCATTAATGGTTGAGATTTAAATAGAAATAGGGTGTAAAAAGGTAATATAGGTTAAGAAACACCAGATTAGGACTCAATCCATAAATCACGTTAATATTCTCTCTCCATATCAACTTAGAGCATAAATCACGCTGGTTTCTCTCGATTTAGATAACTTCTCTCCTAAATTGATTCTCATCATATCTCTATTCCTATATCAGTTTCAATTTTGAGTAAATCTTGTGGGCTACAATATACTAGTCATTTTGTTTGCACAAAAAAATAGAGATTAAAGAAATTCTATATAGTGAAGTAGAGTCCGATCACATGGAATGCTTGCCGGTTTGAACAAAATGCAAATCCGTTCAAGTTTCACGTTTTTGTATGGAGAAGGTAAGTGCTTTCACGTTTTTGTTTATTTTTTTAATCTTTTGTTAAAGCTCCCTCATAAAAGATTGGTTGAGATCTTTATAGAGTTTTCTATGTTTTATGTGATTTTTTTTGGTTGGGTTTCTAAATTATGAATGTAAGATCTTTACGTAATGTTGATTGATTTTTTCATATTTAAAGTTGAAGCTTAATTAAGCAATTTTAATCACTTGAAAATCTTGAAATTTGATCACAAGTTGTCAAATTGAACTTATAATGTGTGAATTGATTATACGGATAGAGTGTATAATTTGAATGTGTATGTATTTTTAATCCTTCAACGTCTAAGATTTTGAATATGTTTAGTGAAATGTTGAATATAAAGTTAAAATTTATGAGCTATCATATGTTTGAATATGTAAATGATAGATATTAAATTTGAATTCATTGTCATTTTAATATGAATACGACATGTTTTTTGTTGAGTATTTATTGAATATGTATATGGATCAATCAAATATGAGTTTCGGATTTATGAATTATTTTATGTTTCAATTTGTGATTTATAAAAAAAAAATGAATTCATAGCCAATTTAACCTGAATATATATGTGTTGTTAGTTCAATATATTGTCTTAGAACAAATAATTTATGGTCGATTGAATGTGCATATGTAACACTTGAATATGCATATTAAACAATTTAATATATACATATTATATTTGCACATACTAGGTAAATAGATGTGATTCGTATCTTTTTACTCTGAATGTTTATGTGTTGTTTGTTGAATATGTTATTGAATGATTGGATATTTACAAAAGAAATACTTTGAAAGTTAATGTTTTGTTTGTTGAATACATTTTGTTGAGTGAATTGATTGAGGTTCTGAATATACATTTTAAATATTTGAATATAAAGTTAAAAAATATAAATTGTCACATGGTTGAATTTGTAAATGATAGATAAACAATTTTGAATTTACAATAATGTATTCTGCATATTATTTGTTGTTTTTTGAATATTTCGTCATGAAGGATGTAAAATGTCGAATATGAGTTTCAGATTTATGAATTATTTTCTGTTTCAATTTGTGAATTATAAATAAACAAATTTGAATTCATAGTCATTTTAACCTGAATATTTATATGCTGTTAGCTCAATATATTGTTTTAGAACAAATAATTTATGGACAATTGAAGGTGCATATGCAACGCTTGAATATGCATACTAAACAATTGAATATATGCGTTGATTGAATTGATTGAGCTTCTGTTTTGTTTGTTGAATGAATTGATTGAGGTTTTGAATATACATTTTGAATATTTGAATATAAATTTAAAATATATGAATTGTCACATGATTGAATTTATGAATGGTAGATAAGCAACTTTGAATTTATAGTAATTTATTCTAAATACTATTTGTTGTTTGTTGAATACTCATCATGAAGGATGGAAAATGTCGAATATGAGTTTCAGATTTATGAATTATTTTATGTTTCAATTTGTGAATTATAAATAAACAAATTTAAATTCATAGTCATTTTAACCTGAATATTTATGTTTTGTTAGCTCAATGTATTGTTTTATAACAAATAATTTATGGACAATTGAATGTGCATATGCCACACTTGAATATGCATACTAAACGATTGAATATATGCATATTATATTTGCACATACTATGTAAATAGATGTGACTCATATCTTTTTTACTCTAAATGTTTACATGTTGTTTGTTGAATATGCATTATTGAATGATTTGATATATACAAAAAATAGATACTTTGAAAGTTATTGTTTTGTTTGTTGAATATACTTTGTTGAATGAATTGATTGATGTTCTGAATATACATGTTGAATATTTGAATATATATTTAAAATATATGAATTGTCACATGATTGAATCTGTAAATGGTAGATAAACAACTTTGAATTTATAGTCATGTGTTCTGAATATTATTTGTTGTTTGTTGAATATTTCGTTTTAAAGCTAGGATGGAAAATGTCGAGAAGGTTGAAGAATATAAAAAAATCCAAAGAGAAAGGAAGAACAATGACCAGAGAAAGATCGAAGATGGTGGTGAAGAAGTTATATTTTGTGTTTTTCTTATCAAGTTACATTGTTCAAGAATATACGGGTCGTCTTTAATTTTATGATTCATATTCATTTCAGTTTGTATTCAATCATGATATTAGAATGTAAATATACAACTTATCCATTTTTTCATCAGATTAGTGTATAATAAGCATATATTCAATGTTCAATGTATTTATATTCGATGCAGTTTCACTACAAATAAGACAAAATATAATATGCGTTTGATAGAATAAAGTGTATATTCAAACTATTACAAATTTAAGCGACCTTGTATTAATATTCAAAAAATATTTAAAAATATTCAACCATATAAATGTTAAGACTGAATAACAATACATATTCAGACCGAATGTATACATATTCAATCAATAGGTTTGTGTAAACTATGTGAATTTTATTGGACCAAAAAAAAAAAAAAGTGAATTTTAAGTTTTGAATTTGAATCTTACGTAGTAGATTGGATTGCTAGTTTCCTAAAATTCTGTTTTTTTTTTCAAATCACAAAATTCCTATAATATAGCAACTTCCTTTCTAGTTAGAAAATAACAATATTCACGTATTTAATCCCCATATTTGTTATTATGCACCATCAATCTTGTCCATTAATCTCTACAAATCTAACGACTCATATTTGTTCACCCGTTTCACTATAAGACGTGTTTTACCTGAGCCCTCCCCTGTATATATGTATATATATATATAAGGTTGGATACGTGAGATTTGGAGAAGTCGTTGACTTTTCGGGGCCATCGATCAAATACTATCTAGAAAATAAGCTATTCTATGCTTTGGGCCTCATTGGTGTATGCTTCAGTGATGAGCCATTAGTGTCGTGAAGAAATGGCTCTTGGGAAGGGTTTAGAATGATTCATGATTCCGGACTTTCAGTTTCAAGAATCCACCTTGACTTATATCCCATCCAAGCTGAATTGGAGAATTATTTTGAGGAGGAGTACATGGACATTGATGGCTATAACCTATGTTGGCCGAATATTTCGCCTGAGGATGAGAAAGTTAAGAGCATGACGATAACCTTACATTTTACCGATATCGAATTTAAGCTTTCTCAATCCCAGTTATGGCAGCCGGTTCAATTTGGGTCTGGAGACCTCACTGCAGAGATCTAATGTATCAACCTAAGAGAGAAGAGGTTTGCTAATTCAGTACTTGGAGCTATGCATACCACCAACAAAAACATTACTATTAATTGGGTCACTAGAGAGGTGGCAATTGAAGATAGGATGTTTCAAGAGTTTTATGTTTATGTTGAACCAAGACCCAACTAAAGATAGGATGTGTTGAGTTGTTTTAGTTTCTGTGTTCGTGTTGAACTAGCTTGTTTATACACTTGAATGCATCTTTGTACGCCATTTAACTTGGGAATATACTTGGCAGTCCAAATTACATACCAATTTGAAGCAATAAGAACCACCCATATACAAGCTCATCAATTCCAATTTAGAGCTTGACCCATTAGTGAAATTTCCCATCATCTGATGATTAGAGGATAAAAAAGTTTCACTTTTCTTTCTAATGATGAATGCAACATGCATGGATTTAAGCCATCTTCGCTACTAAACTTAGAAAAGCTACAATAACTTTTGAACTCACTCGTGCCAACACTACCGGTATGTGGCTGTACATCCAGACCCCTGGTGCAAATTCCAACTGTGACAGTACCCAAATCCACCTCCCAAAAATTCATTTTGCAACAGTTTCTAATCTGATGCAGAATCGGCCTTCTATCCAACTTAGAGAACAATCACTTTCCTTGCCATGACTGTCCTGACACTTCTTTAGTAGATGAACATCCTTTAATCATTCAAATGATCATAACTCGAATCTGGAAAACCAATGCCCTATGCCCATACGGAGTGGAAGGCTTTCATACTTATATAAGTTTTACCATTGAGACCACCAAACTAAGGCTCCATTCGTTGGCTGGCCCCAATTAGGAGTGGGCACGGACGGGAAACCGGAAGTTCGCTTAACCGGATATTCGGTTACTAAATTATGATAGCCATTACCGAACCGTTAAGTAACGGTTAACCGATATTGTTTAACCATGAAAACCGGTCGGTTAATCAGTTAACCATTATTTGAAAGTGAAATTATTCATTTTAAATACATGCATTTTGACCGATAAATATCGAAATATATAATCAAAACACGTAGTCGATTGGTGCGGATTGGATCGATCAAACAGGGTGAGTGGATGCGTCGTTTATGAGGGTCGTGCTTCTGTGCGGTTGCAAAGCAACGTATGCTACCTAGCTAGGTTAAAAGATACTATAGAATTTTTGGCTAGCGAAAAAAGAGATAGAATTTTAGGCTTATCAACCTTCTCAAAAAAAGAAAGATAGAATATCAGCAAACTAGCGGGTGCAAGTGTGCAACCGGAAAAAGCGTCTAATTCATTGGTTTATCTGTTCATAAGTTATAACTAGATTTTCATTTAAGACACTAACTATTTTGGAAGATATTAATATTAAACAGTTGTAATTAATTGTATTTGAATTATAGAATAGATCTCTTATTAAAAACGTCTAATGCTATCAAATTAGCTTATTTATATTATTTTCTTTCTAAAAATATATACTAATATTTTATTAATCGGTTTATCGGTTAACCGGTTGAAAAAATATGACTAACCATTACCGAACCGTTAAACCGTTTAAAAAACCGGTCGGTTAACCATAACCGGTTTTCCGGTTTTTCTCGTCACGGTTAACCGGAAAAAGGTTTCGGATACCGGTTTAACGGTTCAGTTTAACAGTTACGGTTTTTTTTCCCAGCCCTAGCCCCAATTATGCATTTTTTTCCCAAAATGGATTTGCAAACCAAACAGTAAATGTGGCAGCCTTTACTTTTTTCTCCTCTCCCTTATTCTTGTTTGGTTTTAAATACCTCCTGTCATAGAAAATTATCATTTTACAAAAGCTATGTGCAACCAAACAACCCCTAGATGCCCTAATTGATCAGTGGATGCAAGAAATCTAACAGTGGAAGTAAATCCCTGGTTTGTAACAGTGGTTTTAAAGAATAAAAGAGCATGTGCCTAGCTTTGTGCAATTTTTGATCCTCCAAGAAGTAAGCCTAATATCAGAAAAAAGAAAAAAAAATCACACTAATAAATGTTGCATAACTTCAAAATCATAAACAAGTGCACAAACCAAGACAGTTAACTAGGCATTTAGTGGTTTCAAGTAGTCCTTAATTACCAAACAACCATGCATTTTGCGACACGCATAACTGGTTTTATAGAACAATTACCTCTTCTAGTTCTGTGGCATGTCACACCCATCCTATTCTCAATTTTAAGAGCAATGTAATGATTGAGAAATTTTACAATGCACAAAGATTTTACATTTACCATCACAAAATAAATGGAATCATTGAGAAAGATGTGTAGACCTGACACAGGCAGGAGCAAAAAGAGATGCTACAAGTGCACCCAATGTTGCAAGCTGAAAGTATGTCCAAGCATGCATAGATTCCTTCAACTTTTCTTTACATGCCCATTCTCATCTTCAGGCAGAGTAAGGGCAAAATAGTGGATACAAGATCATCAGTCTATGCAGGCTATCCATCATATTTAAAAGTATCACCTTGTGAACCAATCATGATTAGAACCAAGAAAACTAAAATAAGCACTTTAGACTTGATAAATAGGAGATGTAAATGTAATCACAATAACATTAAACTATTCAATACAACATAGACCAATTCCTAAAATCTCCCATCTTGTCACAACACTAGAACAAGATTTAGACACAACATACTCCATTTTATCAAGGAGTTAGACATAATAGAAGCCATTTTACTAGGATTTAGACACAATAGACTCCGTTTTTACCAAGAATTTAGACACAATGCACTATATTGCATGCAATTGCAATCTCTTTTTTTTTTTTTTTTGCTATACATAACCCTAGCCAATTGAGTAATTCAAAAGGACCTGGAATAGCATGTACGGCAAATGAGGTAGCGGAGTAGACATCCGCAGTGACAGGTGGACCATGGATGACGAATCGATCGGAACCCGGAGCAGAGACTTGCAGACTAAATCCCTTGAACAGAGTAGGGAAGGTTGTGGTATGAGGCAATAATTGCAACTCCAAAAAGTTGTATCTGGTTGGGACTATATGCATCCTGATAATGGTTTCGACAGACACGTGTGGCGGTACCACAAAGTCCCATGGAGCAAATATGGTTCCAGAATTTAAGCACAGATAAACTTAAACTATCCTCGAAGAACCATGCTTATTGCAATAAAGAAGGGATTGAATTTGTTCTTGGAAAGAGCTCACGTGATCTGTCTCCAACGAGGTGGGCGGTTGATAGGAAATGAGCAATTGGAAGAGTGTATGAAGTCCCAAGAGTAGGTATTGATTTCTTGAGAATGGAGGCTCGTGAAAGCCATAAGAGCACCATGGATGGAGAGGAATGGGCCAAGAAACAAGTCCGGATGCGAGACAAAGACATTGTTAATCTCGACCAGCTTGTGTCGAGGGTGGATTCTGGTGACGAGAAGCTTCTTGGAAGGCACGACGGTCATTGCAAGGCAACTTTTTGGGGGCTTACGTAGCAGGTCGTAGAAGGAGAGGCGTTGGAAGGAAACGGTGTGGTATTGAAAGAGCATTTTTTGAGACCAATACGGCGGGGAGGCGTTGGCCTTAGTGAAGTCTAACAGAGCAAAGATGGTGAAGTGGCGGGAAGGGGAGGTGGATGAAGGGAGGAATCGAATCTCATGGGACTTATTCTTTAGCAACACTACAAATGTGGTGAATCCCTCGGCCGCGATTGTGTTGGACGTTGTGTTGAAGGCTTTTAGGGTATCGTCGGCGAGGAAGATGAGTTTGGTGGTGGTGGAGAGGATGGCGGAGGGGGGATTGACTGGCTTCAAGCTCAATAAGGTGATGGGCACGATCGTGAAAAGACAGTGCCGCAACATAGACAGGCGAAATGCCAGCATCAAGAGGACGATAATGGTCTCCAAGATAAGCTTGAGCCATTGAGAAAGGACCTACACGTCTTGGACTTGGTTAGGGCTTTCATTTCCCACCTTTGGTTTCCATTTTCTGGGATTTGCCATCTTTTTTGAAAAAACAATTAAGCGGCGAGATGTTTTTGTCTAGTTACTCTTTATTATAATACGGAGTATGGAGTGCACATCCAATTGGGATATTTATACTCTCATTGTTAGTTATGATCCATCCAAACCCTCCAACCTTGGCAGAGCTAGTAGATCATGTAACCATCCGAAAAGATTTAACCAGACTTGTTTCTCCAAAGACTGATCTTGATTTGAAGTTGGACTTGGTTGTATATAGGACACTTGTCTTTTTAACTGAAAAATCAAACATGGTTTTTTCTGAGACACTTGTCTTTTTGAATGAAGCTTATCATCGCCAATGTGGTGAGGTTTGTGTTGAGTATGCAAAGTCATTTTACTCGGGTTAGCATTTTCAAATTCCATAAACCGTCTTTGTTAGAATTTCCTCCAAGCAGCAATGTTGATATAATTGTAAGGAGCAATTAATGTTCCTATAGTCAATAGTTTAAGATTAAATGATGATAGTATTTAATAAGCTAGTTAGCTAAGATGCCAAATTAAAGAACCACACAACAAAACAAAACAAAACAAAAACAAAGTCCCGTCCCTTGATAATAAAAAGGAATTAATCTTGGTCATAGAAGGGATTTGATCGAGCTATAGTATGCAAAACTAAGTATTAAGGACGTCGTTGGGACGAAGTTGCCTGAAGAACATAGCAAATCCGTCATAGTCGATCCGACGATGGCAATATGTGGCGAAATTTTCGAGGTAGGTTCCAGACATGATGTGTCCCTTGTGGACGAGGTCCTTGAGCGTTAGCCTTACCAAGGGCAAAAAGTTCCACTTCTCAAGCAAGTATCGGTCGTCATCGTAGTCACTTAGGAGCATCATCCTCCTCCTCCCTGGTGGTGTGATCAAATCCCTCGCTTTTGGCTCCTAACATTGCGTTACTCGATCCTCACGACTGCTGCAGGAGTCTGGTTCACCGTACCGGTTACATGCATATGTGAACGACTTTCGGTCTACTAACACATGTTGTGGGTTATGTTGATAGACCCAATGGACCACGCAGTCTTCCAACCATTGCGGGACCACCATGGGATCCGACGACGACGCGGATGAATTTTGATAATGATTGATCCATACTAGGAATAATAACAACAATAACAATTATACTACAACGGACAATGTAAGGAATGCTAATCTAAATCGAGTTCGGGTTGCTTCGGATTTCGCCCTCTTACTTTTCTTGCTCTTACTCTTACTTTTTTTTCGCCATGTCGCCTCTCAATTTGCAGTGCATAACAATTCTGATGTGCATATAAACTTTATTCAATATATAGATTGATTATAGAGTGTTTATATTTTTTTTCAAGAGTTAGACGGGGGTTATAGCCTTATAGGTATGGATTGGAGATAGATTAATATCCTCCAACAGAGCGATAGCAACCTGTAGTAGAGAGTACTGAAAAAGCCAATAGTCGGACCAAAACTTGATCTCCAACCCGACTCTAGCACACCACTGAGACCCCGGGGCCACCACCAATTGCGTCCCTTTCTTGACTCCCCGCCAAATGTGCGACACATTTGCTCGTTCACTGTTTGACGATCAGACATAATTCGTTCTCACCACGTTTGCCCACAACTTATGTTTCTCTGTTAGGAATCGTCACCCACCTTAGTCACCATGGCAAGATTAAGGTCGGTCATACGTCAAAGCCCCCGACCTCCAGCATCCTTGGGAAGGCAGACATCATCCCAACTAAGAAGATGCAGCTGCCGGTAGGGCGGAGCACCGGTCCAAAACCGGACCGGACCGGACCGGGGACCGAATGCCCCTAAATGTATGGACCGGGGACCGGACCGGAAAACTCCGGTCCGGTCCGGTTTTGGAGCGGTTTTTTATTTTTTTAAAAAAAATAATATTATTTGAAGTAAAAATTAATTTTTTATTGAAAAAATTATAATTTATTTAGAGAAATTATATATAAATTATAAAAAATATAATATTATTAAGTATATAATATAAATGTGAAAATTAAATATTAAAAATATACTATAAAAACATTAAAATTAATATAATTTTTATTTAAATTTATTTTTTATTTAATTTTATAAATATCCGGTCCGGACCGGGGACCGGATTTCTAAAATTCATGGACCGAGGACCGGACCGGAAGTGCCTCAGTCCGGTCCCGGTCGGTACCAGTCCGGTCCAAAAATCCGGTCCGGACCGGATTTTGCTCAGCCCTAGCTGCCGGTGGTCGTCCTTCGACGCCCCCCCAAATAAACCGAGCAATCAAGCTGTCAATTTTGGCACAAACTTCACTTAGGAGGACGATAGTAAACATGGTGTAAACCGGGAGTGAAGAGAAGACCGTCTTGGCCAAGGTAACACGTCCCACTAGACTCAAAAACCGACCTTGCCAACCACGCATTTTTGATGAAAATCGTTTTAGTAAAGGCTCAAAGGTCTCCGACATCAGTTGATCGTGGATAATGAGCACGCCGAGGTATTTCCCAAGATTAGAAGTCATCTCAGAGCCACTCTCCGCAACCAACGCTTCCTGCATGTCATGTACAACTTTCCCAGAAACAAAGACCTGAGACTTGGAGAGGCTGACACGCTAGCCCGAAGTAGCACAAAAATCATCGAAAACATTCCTCACAACCCAAATCTGATCAACCGACTCCAAAGAGGATAATGTTGTCCGCAAACATAATGTGAGAAATCATAGGACCCCCACGAGCCAACATAACAGGTTTCCACTCACCCAAAGCAATAGCGAAATTAATAAGCTAACTCAATCTTTAACATAAAGGATAAAGAAATAAGGGGAGATGGGGTCGCCTTCATGTACACCTCTAGAGGTCCTAAAAGACGAAGTCATCTCACCATTCCAAAGAAGTCTAAAAGACGTAGACCTAAGACATTCAGAAATCCAAGCGACCCACTACTAAGAAAAACCAACATCATAAAGGGTATTGACAACGAAGTTCCACCGATCGAATACGATCATAAGCCTTAGTCCAACTTGAGGAGCATCCAACCCTTTCTTCTAGACTTCAACCTTATGGATTTGACAACAATCATCCTATTTTAGAAAGTTTTATCATTTTTAGTTATTTATTGAACTAAATATTTTTTCGTGATAATTTTTTATATTCCTTTTTAGGGTTTTAGTTTCCTAATACAATCTCTAAATCACTCTTCCAAGTTGTTGAGCCTTATCCAAAAGGTTGATTCCTTATTTGACCAATCTACCACTAATAGACCACCCTTCTATGCCAAGTCTAACAAAAAGTAACACAGCAACAATATGAAGTATATACCATCATGCACAAGTTTATAACCTTCCGCCATGGTGTTGTCGATCAAGAACTTTGTGTATAGTAGATATCTATCTGTAGCAATTCATGAATCGGTTTCAAACGCTTTCTTCCTTCCTTAATATCATATTGCAATTCTCTTATAGGAATGGCGGCCAAGAAGCTCTTTATGTACTCTTTGCAAGCTTTCTTCCCACTACACACAATCGCCGACGTCTTTTCCTCCTCAGCCTCGCTCCCTCGAAGAATGACCGTGTCCTTGTCGAATCTCAGCACGTAGGCTCGATCACATCCCTCCATCAGCCTCTCTCCCAACGTGTCAATAACGTAGAAAGCTTCGTCATCAGCCTTCAAGACAAAGAAATGATCATTCCAGCTCACGATATAGATCAACGCCTCTGATTCATTCTTACTGATCTCATCGATCTCATCCCATATGCAGTCGAATGATCTGCTCCCATCAAGGAACCCGAATATTTCGTCGTTTTCCCCCATCCCTTCCGGATGGAAGAATCCGGTTGTTGAAGACACGGAGATTGGAGTAGGGCATATTTTGGCATTGAGCACGGTTTCCAGATCAAAGTGTTTGTCAGGGAACCGCGTTAAGAAGGAGTTGTCTTCGCAGAGCTTTCTCCACTGGAGGGAGCCTTCTAGAATGAGGTTGTTGAGCTCGGATTTGGTTGGCATCTGATTCCGGTTCGAGTGGAGCCAGTGAGCTAAGACGACGACTAAGGCGGTGCACGCGCTCTCACCAGCTGCCTCTTCGCTCCTTTGGTCGATTGCGGCGAAGAAGACTTGAGTTTGAAGTTTTAGTGATCCATCACGACTCACTACTTCAATGTGCTCCCAACTTCCAACTTTGAAGCTACCATCCCCAAATTCTGAGATCGTTTTTAGTGGTTCTGTTTTGCACCCCTGCCATGTTAAAACAAAAACAATTGATTTGGCATAACTATAAATACTACTGTTAATTAGACACAAATCACTGAGCTAGGTATGACCATTTGGTATAATTATAAACATGGGTGGTAAACGATTCAAAGATTCAATCTTGCATTGCTTTATGTGGCCACCATAAATAATATTGTTGGGAGATGGATACATGTATACCTTCTTTATAGGTACATCATAGTTAAGTTGCCGCCTCATGAAATCAAGATCGTCGCCTCCCATTTCTCTATATTCCTTCTTCAACAACGGCTCTCCTTTGATGATCACCTTCTTTTCTGATTTTAGACTCATATTTCTCTTCAATTTACTAATAAGCTTTGGACTAAGTTTCAAAGACCCCTCAGAAAACATATCTTCCTCTGGCCTGTGTTTTCTGTAGTACACCATGTCTTCATCCTTGCAACTTCTTTTCTGAGTAAACATTTTCCCAGCTAGGTTTGCTGTGCTCAAATCTCCATAACCGAGTGAATTCTGATCAGCACTGTCCATGTTATCCTCTGGCAATGCTTCATTGTTGTGATATAAAGAGTATTTGTAAAATGAGCAGTTTCCCTCGGTACTTTCGCTAATGGCTTCCACACGGTAAGCCTTCTTTGATTTTCTTCTAGAGAACAGAGCGCAGTCCTTCAGGCTTCTTGTTCTTCTTAGACTTGTTTCTTGCATTGGACTTTCACTATCCTCAAGAGTTGCAGGGATTCTAAAACACGTCGACAAGGGCACGGTTAAAGGCAATGTTGATGATCTCTGGAGCGCTCTTGAAGCTCCTTGGTTAGTTCCCAATTCTCTTAGGTGAAGACTTAACTGCGTTGTGCAAGAAAAATCAAGGGGCCAAATCGATCATATTCATATACATGTTGAAAGTATCAAAGGAAACTGAAATTGCAACAAACTATAGGTATGCATTGATGTGCATTATAAAGACATTTTGTAATGATAATGAAAAACAAACCCTTGATTGTGAGCTTAGAAAGAAACTTACATAGAGTGTGAGGAACCACTCAACACTGCTAGATTGTGTTAAGGGAACACTGATCTCTAGCTCTTGCTCTTGCTCGTCGGTAATGGAAGCATACTTTGCAAGATTCAAAACTGCTGGCCCAGCATAGACAAGTTTGCTGTTTTTTGCTTGATTTGATGACTGATGAACAAGAGATATATATAGCATTGAGAATTTACACTAAAGTTCAGCACAATTTCTATTGCCAAAATGTATAAGTTCAAACAACCAAGTCAAAACACTTCAATGCATATCAAGCTCAATCCATTAGCAAAATTGCCCAGATTTCGATTAATTCTGAAACTAAGAAGTCAAAACAAAGCAATATATAGTTAGGTAAATCCTCACTTTGAGTATGATGAATGCAACTTCCCATGGCTCTAACTCATCATTGCTACCATACCCAGAAAAGATACAATCACTTTTGAACTTCTCATCCCACCGAACGACGCCATTTTGGTCCACAGCTTCCTCTCTCGTATGATTCCTGTTCACTTTCTTACTCCAAGCCATGAGCCCATTACGTCTGGAGCCCTTCCACAGAACCTCCACCGTCAATCTGGATGGACGGCCGTGATCACACTCGATTGGCTTGGCCCCCTTGAGATAGCAAACCCGAATCGAAGCCTCGTAACTCTTGGATTTCGGTGAAATCCGCTTGATCAAGTCCAAGCCCATCAAAATTGATGTGAAATTTGGGTCAGGGATTTTGAAGTGGTGAGTGTTTGAATGATTAAATGCAGCTGGAGATAGAGATGAAAGTGTTTGGTTTCTTCCTTGATGGAGAGAAAGATTGAATCTTTATGGGGCTGAAAACAGGGAGGAACGAGCAAGAAGAGGGAGAATAAGGAAGAGTTGCAGAAAGAGAAAATATACCGGCAATAAACTAACGGTTGACGTCAATGATCATCATTTTATAACGTCTATTTTTCATGTTTTGCACGGTAATTTCTATTATTTATCGTTCGTTCCCGCATTTTGTGTTGATTGTTGATTGAAATTTATTAAGCTTAATTACAGCATTGACCCCAAAGTTTTTCATCTCGGACACTACACCCTTGAACAGGAGAAATCAACTTGTATAATTCGGTGATTTGCAAGAAACCGAAAATTAATAAACCATGCACGCACTAAAAAACATATTTAAACAAGTTGTCGTCCATTTTTGACAAATAACAAATGAACGAAAATTTTTAGACCAGATGATTCATGCACGTATCAGGCTATTTCAACTTTGAAGCCACGATGATGAAGTGGTAAGAGCAAATTACCGATATAATTAAGCAACCCAATTTTTCGATAAAATTAAAATAAAATAAGGACCGACTTGATCGTGTTACTTCTAACGGAAGTTTGCAATTACAAAGACTGAAGCTTAGCATAATAATATTTTCTTAAAAAAATGTCGCCATCTCACTCGGGATAAATTTAATATCGATAACAAAATTTAAAAATACTTGAACATATATGATGACACCAAGCTTGGTCAGACGTATACTTGCCAATTCTTTTTAAGCGAAAAATTAATTGAAATTGGGTAACATGTATATTTGGCTGTTGAGAATGCAAGAGGGCGGCGTAGTAGGCAATTTGTGAAGCCAAGTCAATAATCCAATGACAAAATCTTAATGCAATTCAAAACACACCCAATCCTGACCCAAAAAAAAAAACACTCTTATGATGGCCATACTTGTTTTGTTTGGTTGGTTCCATGCTCATAACATTAATTATAAGCAAATTCAATAGATAGAAATGAGAACTAACTATTTAATTCTCATAAAATTCAACACATATATACAAAATCCATGCTCAAGCACAGGGGGTCAAATTTCAAATCCGAAGCACAACCTTACTAAACTACCTAGACACCGACACGGACAAACCTATACCATTTTTCTTGGAGCGTACTTTCAATCTTATAGAATAAAATTAAACGTACATCTCATTCCAAGTATCAGGCACCTCCGGGAGGAACCAATGGCTACAATCCGAAGACGAATGTGATTATGTGACCCGACACCACCACCACCGGTCCACCACCGTGCTTCTCCTCTTGTATGTTCCGGGGCCTTAGGAGTAAACGAGGAAATGACCATCTCGTCTCGATCAATGCCGACAAATTGGTTATGTCTTACAAGTGGACGGGAAAACTCACTAGCTCATCCTATGTATATATGTATGTACGTAGCACCCTTTCTAGGACAAGTGTCTGCTCTGCCACATGAATGTGGCTTGCATATAGCAATGTCTCCCTTTGCTTTTAGCATTTCCACGCTTTGGATCTTCATACAAAGCTGTTCTTCTTAATTGCAAGCCCATGGCTGGTCAGAGAGGAGATAAATACACGTGTTTAATAAAAAACGGCGAGAAACGATTTCCCCATGACCCATGAGCATGTTGTTCGGTTAGGGAAACTAAGACGTCCGAATGTATTGCCTATGGACTATAGTTGCTTGCTTACTCTCACTAGCTAGTCACTACTACAGAAGATCGAGTAAGCATAGCCAAGAAGACGCTAATCATGGGTTACAGACTATAACGTTCGTGTTGTTAAAATGAAATTGGAAAGATGAGAATTATCTTGGAGAGTGGGTGGACGAGATTGGTTCTTTAAGTAGTTAGGTGAAGAGATTGGAAAGATGTTTTGGTTCTTTATAGGGCTGTCAATGGGTGACGGGTAATCGACCCACCCGTTTTACCCACCCACAATAAACCACCCATCACCCATAAAAAGTGGGTGATGGGCGGAGCGGGTGACGGGTGAAATGGGTTACGGGTCGGATATGGGTGCGAGTTTGTCACCCATTAACCCGACCCATTCACCCACCCACCACCCGACCCGTCACCCATTTCACCCGATCCACCCACCTCACCCGTATATATATAAAATTCAATAATTTTCCTTTTCTTTTTCCAAGTTTCACAATAGTTCCCGACGTTATTGTGTCTATTAACTTGGATTAGTGATGAATACGGAGGTAAGGAATTATATTATAGAAAGCTTTGATAAGTTACAATATTTCATCAGTTTATTGGAGGATAAAGATGTTGGAGAAACAAGTGGTGAGATGACAAGGGTATGTCACTGTAACTTTTTTATGCTATTTTATAATATCAAATTTTTAAAATTGGTTGATTCTTATATGTATCTATTTATTTTGTACTTCAGGATGTAGAGTTACATGGTAATTTCAGAATTCGAAGAAAGATCTAAGGGATGACATCATTTCGTTATCATATTTCGCAGATTTTAAATATCATGTTGAAGCACATTAATAATTTGGGATGTATTTTTTTTTATGTTTGCTTATGGATTTGCATTATTTAAATACTTAATATATTGATGTTTTGCTTGTTTAATCATTATCTTATTTTATTTTTATCGTATTGAATTATCAGTATTAAATTGCCCTATATAATGATACAGATGGTGGAAAAAAAAGTATAACGGTTATATATGGGTGAATGGGTCACCCATTAAACCAACGGGTGGCGGGTGGTTTGGGTGATGGGTGAAACATCCAGCGGGTGACGGGTGGGTCGGATGGGCATTTATACTTGCGGGTCGGGTGGTGAAAGTGCTCCACCCACCCATAACCCGACCCATTGACAGCCCTAGTTCTTTAATTAGAGTTAGTATATCATATTATTTATTATTTAGCCGAATACTATTCTTATATTTAATTTATGTAATTTATACTTTTTGAGTGAGAATTAACTATTTAATTCTCATAACATCCAAAGATACCAAAAAAAAACACGCTTAACCTTCGACCAAAAAAAACATGCTTAACAACAAGGGGTTCAAATCCGAAGCACAACCTTACTAAATTACCTAGCCATGGACAAGGCTAAACATTGATCATTTTCCTGGAACACAAATTCAACCTTATAGGATAACATTCAACATCTCATTCCAAGTATCAGGCACCCCCGGGAGGCACCAATGGCTACAATCCGAAGACGAATGTGACCCACCACCACCACCGCCACCGTGCTTCTCCTCTTGTCCCGGAGCCTTAGAGTAAACCGAGGGGTGGCCATCTCGTCTCAATGCCGACAAGTTGGTTATGTCCTGCAAATAGACTGGGAACCTCATCCTATGTAGCACCCTTTCTAGGACAAGTGTCGGTTCCGCCACATGAATGTGGCTTGCATATAGCAATGGCTCCCTTTGCTTGTAGCATTTCCACCCATTTTGCCTGTCACCAACGTTAACACGGCCAAAACGTTCATTTAATTAAAGCACTTTCTCATAGGTTCAATTAGATACTTTGAAACAGTATACGTACTTGTTATGTCTAGGTGACATGCTTCTGAAGACGACTTTGCTCTTGCTAGGTTCGAGATTCAAATCAATCCATTTTGCCCATGTCGTGAGTCCCTTCTCGTATGCAACCATCGGGTTCAGATCTTTAACTACCTTGTTCCCTTCCATGTAATAGTCCCACCTAATTGAACAAGACCAAGTGAACAAATTAACAAGATCGTTATCAAGAAACCCAATACTTCGTTTTTCTCAGGAAATTTCGATAATTAAGAAGATCACCTAAGCAACTTACGAGCTCAAGTTATCCGCAACGTGTGTCCACCAATGCGCGGAATCGAAGACGAGAGCATCAACTCCTCTCCAATACCTTGCATTGTCCTCAATGGAGTCCAAGTGTAGAACCCTCTTGCTTTGAGCATCCCTTTTAAGCTCAACAAGCAAGGGAGCCCAACAGAACTCAATAGATGTCCCAAAATCCTGATGCATTAGAATTTACAAGTACAAGAAAGCAGGGCTAGCTCGTTAAATTGATTGTAATTGATATAAGAGAAAGAGGGTATATGTATGTACGTGTTTTAATTACCAAGGCATGAAAAGACATGGTTGGACCATCATAAGTCACTCTTTTCCTGTGCATTGGAATAACTCCTTGAACTAAGCAAACAAGAGACTCCCATTGGTTCCTCATGATGGAATCACCCACTAACATTATTCTTTTGTTTCTCATCTCACCCAAGAAACGAAGTGCATCAAATCTGTCATCATGTACGTGAATCTCAAGTCCTCAATAGATCAAGGTATATGAAGACTCATTTCTCTATTCCACGCACGTTGCAAATTAACCTAAACCATATATATGTTTGTTATTGGCTTGTATGAAGAAATACATACCTAGGGAGAGAACAGAGGCTGGGTTGCCACCTCCACCTCTCGTAGTCGGAATCAGGGCGGCCATTTCTCCGGCAAGTGACTGCGGTGCTGAGATAAGGACACGTGGCGTCGTACAGTGGGTAGGATTCATCAAACACCCACTTCCCCACAGTTAGATCGCATTGCCCGTGGGCCCGGTTTGGCTGGGTCTGGACCATGTTGACTCCATTGTCGTCCTCTTCATCCAGCCACGGCAATGCCTCCTCTTCTGCCTCTAAGTCCTCCACGTCGTACGCTGCTGGGGATCCGCCGGTGAAGAAGCTCAGGAGGAAGGTTAGGAGGAGCAAGAATGAGAGAGTGGATGTTTTGGAAGAAGACTTTGCCATTGATGAGTCTCACTGTAAACTGTAAAGTGTTAACTGGAAGCAAAGCTATATATGGTGGTGGATGGCTTAGCTAGCTAGGTTATAAACCTGAGTCAGTTCATTGGTTGCATTATCTTGTTTAATTTCTCGCCATGTCTTGCGCCATAAATGTTGCAGTTATTTTATAGAAAAAATAACTGACTAATGGAGTTAGGGTGTCATGGTATTACACTATTACATGTGTGTAAGGGTGTGTTGAAAACATGTTGGAGTTTAATTAATTAGGCTTTTCAGGTATCGTTAATTTGGTGGTTAGCTCAATCAGGAAAGTGAAAACAATTATGTTCAAGCACCACTTTGGTCGCCGTGACATAAGGGTTCTCGGGCTCCACTATAGTCATAAAGTTGTAGGGCTAGCTATATATCCTAATCATTTATAGAAGAAAAAAGCTAGGTTATTTGAAATTACATGGGTCTCGAATGTTAGGTAAATGTTTCAAGATGTTGATGATAAAGTGATAGCATATATAATTTCTTGGGTACAATGTGAAAAGAAAGGATGTGAAAGGGAAGGGGTAGTAGTTATGATCAAAGTGTGTCAAAATAATGATGTGTACATAGCATGGGATTTTATTTTTCTTCTTTACCATATGTGAATTATCATACAACACATTCATTGTCAATTGTCACTAACGGTGGATATGGGTCATCTATCAATCTATACTACTATGCTAGGAATGCAGTGGAGTCAATGCCTTCATAAAAATTTATGACATGTATCATTTCGATAATAAAATAATTAGTTGGGTCCTCCTTTAAATTAGGCAGATTTTTATATACAAGACATTATGCTAGCTTCTACAAAGCGAAAAACTATCCTACAGCTAGCATCCAAATGGATGAGGTCCCTAAGAACCGGATCGGAACTAAGCGAACCAGTCGACACACGACCAAGCAAAGCAGTGATGCGGTTTGCAACCGAGTTGGCCTCCCTAAAGACATGCCGGATACCCCAACTCAGAAACATGTCGAGGCCTGAATGAGCTCCACTTCCCACGGACAGCTCCAATCGCCAACACTGCATTAACCACCTGCACTCCTGCAGGTTGTCACCTTCAATCACCAGACGGGGAACGCCACACCGGATGGCTTCAAGAATCTCCTACCGAAGCGCAAAAACTTCGGAAAACACCACAAAACGCCGCCCGAGAAAACCGCCATCATGGGCAACAATGTTTCTTGCACAATTCTTGATAACAAAACCGTATGAGGCAATTCCAAAGGAGCTAACTGCACCATCAAAGTTTAGTTTGAAAAAATTATTTGGGGTTTAATCCATCTAACATTCTCTCTTTTGTTGGTTTGGCGTACATAATTGGAACCCTTATCTAAATAAGCTTTGTTTGGTTGTTTCGAAACCATAGCTCTCTTCCAATCGGTCATTAAATAAGGGATTTTTATTCCAATATCTACAATCAAACTAAATTTTATATTATTAGTTGTACATGTCAATTAACAATAATGAACAACATAACAAGATTAAATATACATGATCAACCAATATCACAATCTTTTTTAGCCAATATAAACACTGTGAGCGGGTAAATTCCACAATAAATAGGGTAGCGCAATCTTTTATTATCTTATTTATGGCTTGCATATCTTTGAATAAAGCATGTGCATGCCTTATTTGTAGGGCTTCGGACCGGATTTTTGGACCGGACTAGACCGGATTTTTGGACCGGACTAGACCGGATTTTTGGACCGGACCGGTACCGACCGGGACCGGACCGAGGCACTTCCGGTCCTGACCAGATTTTTGGACCGGACCGGGACCGGACCGAGGCACTTCCTGTACGGTCCTCGGTCCATGAATTTTAGAAATCCGGTCCCCGGTCCGGTCCGGTTCGGACCGGATATTTATAAAAAATAATGAAAAAATAAATTTAAATAAAAATTATATTAATTTTAATGTTTTTATAGTTTATTTTTAATATTTAAGTTTCACATTTATATTATATACTTAATAATATTATATTTTTCATAATTTATATATAATTTCTCTAAATAAATTATATTTTTTTCAATAAAAAATTAATTTTTACTTTAAATAATATTATTTTTTAAAAAAAAATAAAAATCCGGTCCCCGGTCCATATATTTAGGGGCATCCGGTCCCCGGTCCGGCCCGGTTTTGGACCGATGCTCAGCCCTACTTATTTGCTATTTTACTATCTTGTATTTATTTAATAAGGTAGTTATTATAGATTAGGTTATTTCCTAACCGAAGGATAGATTCTCGAATGGATTAAGCAGCAATTAATCGACTTACTTGGGCCCGAGACACTCGATATGATCGGCCCATAGGTTGTTTCCTCGAAACCCAAACTCCCATCCCTCCTTCCATTATAAATACACATGTCATCGCCATGTGCGGGTATGTCTGAACCAGACATCACTTTATTACCCTTTCTGACTGAAGCATTGGAGATGTATTAGGGGGATCTCGCCCCCTTCTCCATTATTTTGCAGGTCTTGGAAGGTTGAACGACATTTGAGAAGAATTCATTAAAGAAGGAGTAAAGACTTATACACTATGGTATACTAACAAACACAATGTTATATTAACTAGCCAGTGGTGCCCGTCCGTTGGACGGGCTTTGGGCATAAGCTTACAATAACTAAAAGATGAGCAACATTTATGCTAAAGGTAGCTTACGTTGTGTTTCTTCGTAAAAGATGGGACGAGATCTGTTGTACAATAACTAAAAGGTAGCTTTTTATCCATGAAAAAGACATACGTTATTCTTGCGGAAAAGATTGTGTTTCAAAAATGTTCTTTTTGCCAAATATAGACCACACAAATCTAAAATAATTTATTTAGCCCGTGAGTTTATCAAATTGCGGAAAAGATAGTGCAATTTATTTAGCCCGTGTTCTTTTTGCCAAATATAATAATTACTTATGTCACTTACGTAATTAGTACAATTGCATTAGAAAAATGCAATGACTTATCAAATTAATTTGGAAGGTCATGAGTTAATTCTATCATGTCACCTGCATACCAAAGGTTTTTCCTTGTTTAAAAAAAAATGAATATTTAGAAATGATGAGCAACATTTATGCTAAAGGAGGAACCACCTATTTCTATAGATATAGATGTTATGTTTATAGATAAATAGTTTTGCAATATTTATATACTTTTAAATCAAATACAATTCAAGATCTTTTGGCTAAATAATTCAACACAATTTTACATGAGTTAATTGTTTTTAAAAAATCATAATATGCCAGCATTTTGAGTGTACTTTTTGTTTAACATTATAGATATATATCAATTATCATAATAAAAGTAAGACTTTTTTATCTTCTTGGATCAATCCTTTCACCGTTCATTTTTGTATTCTTATTTTGGCTTTTTGTATATGGGACTTGACATCGTGTTGGATCGTCGAATACCCAACAACTAACCATTACCAAATCAAGAAGAATGATACGGGACTTGGACATCACGGTGAACAACTCCAACAATGGCCACCACGCGGTCAAACGCCATGGAAGAATGATACGGGATTGATTTGCTCAACATAGTCTTCATAGTGGTGGAGAGATGTAGGGTCGGTGAAGAGACCTCGAGAGTGTCATGCCCTGTAATACCCAACATATCAAATTCCCCATGACCTACTGTTCAAGCTAATATGGCATATGTGAATGACAGCATATATTAATTGGTTTAGACTTTCTTGATCAGCGTATTGTTGTAAATTCTTTGCCGTGCATCTGTGATATTATTACTTCAGATTTGCTAGGTTGTTATCATTCATTTTTTTGTCTGATTCAGGTGAAGGGTACTTCTGCTAACAGTGCTAAGGTGAGGTGGGCTTAGTCTCACCATATCTCTTTGTCTTAAGGGTAGAAACTTTTGCCAGGAAATTAAAACTTGAAAGAACTAATCAGCAGAATCAAATAGGCAATCAGGTTTGGTGTCATGATGCTTAAGGTGAACAGGACAATGCCAATTTCTTTCAACAATTTTCTAAATCTTGTTCAGAATCCCTCCATACATACTTTGTACTTAAATTGACAACTGCGGCTTAAATCTGCCCAACATGCAAGTATGTCTAGGAGAATTTTGCAATGATACACCATGAGGGAAGCAAGGTTCTGTTTAAATTGTTTATAAAACCAGCTGGAAAATTTACAGCTATAACATACACATACTAAGCTTCATCATACAACAGCACAACCACCAGCAAATACAGAATTATCCACATGAGTTTTGAGCTCGTTATTTTTGCACACTTCAAATTAATGTGTTTAACAATCCAGAAGCAGAAACTAAGGAGGTTGTTCAGCATTCCTTTTCGATAACTTTGATACGAAGCCTGTTTTTGAATGTTAAGATGGGCGTTCTAGCAACATCTCCTCCCTTGATCTTGCCCCATCTATGAAAAGAAATGAAGATAATTCAATACACAACAGGACAGCATGGTTAAAAATCACTATCATTTCAGAAGAGAGCCAAGAGAGTTCATTACGTGTACTTGGTAATGATAGTATATTATATTGTATATATGACTTGTATGGCAAGTATGTAACCTATATATATTGATCATTAATGAAGTGGCAACCCTAAGGGGGAATTGTGAAGCTAACATGGTATCAGTGTATTCCTAACCCTAGCCTCACCCCACCGCCTCTTTTCTCTCCTGCACCGGCGTTCCTCTTCCTCCAGCGGTGCCGCCCCTCCCTCCCCTCTCCTACCGACTACGTCTTGAACGTCGTCGCTGCCCACCTCTCGCCGTGCTTCCCTCCGGCATCTCTAAGCCAATTCAAATCAGCCTCTCTGTTTCTCTTCGGTGATCATGACTAACACCGACCCCGCCGCCACCGACAAGGATCCGATCACCAATCTCTCCTCTTCTTCTGATGGTGCATCGTATCCGGCTCCTCCAAACCGGCGTTTCACTCAGCCTTGGCGGTCTCCAACATCCGCAACCTGATTCCTCTCACTCTAGACATGACGAACACCAAATATTCGTCGTGGGCGGAATTTTTCAAGGTCGCTGCCCGTGCTCACAGGGTATTGGACCACATCGATCCCAACGTGTCGCGTCCCGCTGATGTTGACGACACCCTTTGGGACCAATTAGACGCAGTGCTCTTACAGTGGATATATGCCACAATTTCTCAAGATCTGTGGTTGACCATTCTTCAACCGAATGCCACTGCTCAATCTGCTTGGGATCGTCTCAAAAATATCTTTCACGATAACAAGGCGTCTAGGGCGGTATATTTACAAAACGAGTTTGCCCGGTGCCGTCTAGAATCTTTCTCCTCTGTCTCTGCATATTGTCAACAGTTGAAAGACCTTGCAGACCAACTGTCGAACGTTGAATCTCCTGTGACTGATCGGCAGCTTGTTATTCAACTCATTGCTGGCCTGAACTCTGAATTTGACACTGTGGCTAGCATTATTCAGCAGTCTGATCCTCTTCCCGGGTTTGATAAGGCTCGCTCCATGGTCCTTCTTGAAGAGACTCGTCGTGTCAAGCGCGACTCTATTGCTGGCGATATGAAAGCTCTTACTGCCTCGACATCTTCTCAGCCTTCTCCTCAGTCGGAAAAATCTGCAGCTGCTCCGTCTCAACCCGATGCTGGCAACCGCAACAACACGGCTGGGCGTGGCCGCGGGCGCGGACGGGGCCGTGGCAATGGCGTTCTCCAGTTTCAGCGACCGCCGTATGGGTGGATGCAAGTTCCGACCTTTCAGCAGCAGAATGCTCCACCTCAGTGGCCCCTCAACGCCTGGAATCAAGCCCCGTGTCCGTTTCCGTCGATGCCGGGTGCCGGCTTACTTGGAGCAGCCCCTCGCCCCAACAACTCGCAGCAAGCAAACGCCGCTTTCTCTGATCCGAGTTACCATTACAGCCCCACAGATCTCACGCAGTCCTTCAATGCAATGACATTCTATCCGCAGGACAATAGTAACTGGATCATGGATACCGGGGCGTCGTCTCACATGACCAACAACCAAGGTACTCTCTCGTCCTTTACTAATACGAGCAATTCTTCTTCTATTATTGTTGGCAATGGCAGGTCAGTACCAACTACAGGTCTTGGATCAGCCCTAATCCCCACCCAAGAACATGTAGCAGAGTAACCATCAAAACCTTGGCGAACTTTGCCCCTGCGCGTTGGCTCGTTCCTCCTCCAAAAGGCATGAAGTTCTTAGACACCACATCAGCTTTGAGATCCTATCAAAACAATGATCAAAATCACATATTGTGAGGCCTTTCAAGCTTTAGTTTCAAACATGAAGAATAACAATTAGCAGCCTTTCAAGCTTCACTGGCAAGACCATTCTCGCGTGCTTTCATCCGGTGCGGGTTTTGGAGCTTGCTCGGCTTGCCTTTCACTCCGGCGGTGATCTTGACTCCATTTCTCGATCCCTAGATCCCACGGTCTTGCCGGTGAGTGTGCTCGATTTTGCTAACTCCATTCTGGTGGTGAATTTTTAATTGCCATTGAAATTACCGGTTGATTTCCAATGGCTTTCATGAACTATTCAATTGCAAGTCTCATATTTCCAATTCTGAGGTATTTACCGTACAAATTCGCCGCATCCCAAACTTGGCATACCATGACCTCCACATCTTCGCGAGAACCCTCGTTTACATGCATCCAAATTTTACTCAACAACCATGATCCGGTTCTAAACCACTGTCCTGCCTAAACCTATTACTAAGTACTAATGTTACCTTATTTACTATTTTATTCTTCACACTTATGATGACAAAATTGACATTGCCCTGACAACAGTGAGTGCAAATCACAACAAGTCAGGAGTAGCAGCGACAGTGCAATGACAAGGGCAACAAAGGCGTGAAAACAGTAGTTGCCAACAACAACTAAATCACTCAGCGACAGCCGGACCAATGGGCCAAAACAAACAACAACTCACCTCGTTATCACAGACGAGGAAGTCAGTGCTAAGGTATTTGCCGTATGAATTGGCGGAATCCCAAACACGGCACACCATGACGTTGATCACTTGGGCCGAGCCATCGGAAAGCTGATTCAAGGGGACACCAATAACGGCTGCTTGCTTGAGAGATGGATCAACAACGCGCGCACCTGTGGACTCCATCAATTCAGCAGTGTAGAGGTAAGGAGGAGTGAACAAAGATGAACGAAATACAACGACAACAAGGGCATATATAGGGAAACGAACAAGAACGGGACTTGTAAAGCCTGCGAACTGAAAATTGCCAGTAATGGAGAGACCTGAAGGGGCGAATCGTAACGCTGAGCAAAGAGGCGGGTAAGAGGACGAAGCGGCAGCGAGTACCCAATTTCATCGAGGGTGAGGCGTAGACGGCATAACAAAGGGGAGGCGAAACAAATCAGAAGGGCAAACAGAATTAATACATTATAACGTAATTTGCGAAAATAAATCGGAAATAACCAATTGAAATAACCCATTTAAGGAACGACATTTAAGCTAATGGCGAAGTCGCATTTTTCTATAGATTAAGATAGTTGTACGAATCTTTATCTTATTTTAATATATTATTGGGAAATTCCTTTTGGTACCCATATGTTCTTAACAATTCATTTTGGTGCCCTAAGCAAAAGGTTTTTCCTTTTGGCACCCTTATGGTTTGTACATTTTTCTTTTTTGTAACCAAAACTCTATTTAAACCCATTTTCCATCCTAAAAAATACAATTTTTCATTTAAAATTTAAATAAAAACCAATCTAGAAAATAAAATAAAATAAATAAAATAAAAGAACTTAGTCAAAAATTTTGTTCAATTAAACAAAGTTTGACCAACCGTACCATTAAAAAAATCGAGTTGAATAAGTTACAAGGCTAAATTTATTCAATATAATTTCCGTCTAAAATTCAAGTGGAATAACAAAAGAAAAAAACCATAGGAATATCAAAAGAAAAAAACTTTTTTATAAGACACCAAAAGGAATTGTCAAAAACAGAGAGGTATCAAAAGGAATTTCCCTTTAATATTTTAATGCTCGGGTGAGATATGTATTAAGGTGCAACGTGAGGCATAATAGGGGGCGTTAGATCAAAGCAAATCAACAGTAGATAAAGAGGGTGCATAATAGGATAAAATTTGTGGGGGGGAGGTGATTATTCATACGTAATTTTTGAAATGGAAATCTCCTTAATTATAGGGATTTGCTATGAGGAAAATTAGAAGAAAACCTGCTAAAAAATAGGGAATTTAAAATGGAAGTTTCATAATTCTAGGGATTAAAAATCAATAATTTACCGTAAAATTGAAAATTCGTTAGTGAATTCAAGAAAAATTATTTATCAGTGTTTGAATAACTATGTACGGTGGTTTGAAAAATTACAGAGTTGAACATGTTTTATTGTTTTATGAATCTTTTTCTAATTTGGTGTGCTCATATATATCACTAGAGTTGAATAAGTACTTGTCTTCATATGAAAATCAATTTATTATAGGTTGAATCGTTACATGTTAAAATAAAAATGAAAATAAGGACCTTATGTGAGCAGCTGAGCATTGAATATGTAAATATAATGCATTGAAAAATTAAAATAAGGATTGTTACATCTCGAATACATAGTACGATAAGTTTGAATAAGTACATATGAATATACATTGATTTGATAAAAAAAAAACTAATTGTCTTTATCTTCAAACTTCATCCATTACTATTACATCCTCCTTCTTGAATAACTGCATAATAAAACACACAAATATGAATAACAATTCATTCATAATAGTACACACAACTTAAGAAGCATTCATCATATAATGCATAACTATCAAAACGAACAACACTATTGCAAAAGTTAACTTATAATCATTGAAAAACACTAGTGTACAACATGAAAAATACAAAACTATTTATGTTTGTTATTTGAAAAATTGTTATCAATATGTAGAAAAACATAGTAGACACAAATGAAGCAGAAATGAAAAAGCACTTTGTTCTTCTTGTAATGAATAAGTTCGTGTAAATATTTGAAAAAAAACGCAAAGAGAGAAACCATTATATATTTGAAACTAATATGTGAAAAAAGTTGTCTTATAATTATTGAAAAATACTATTGTACAACATGAAAAATACAAAATGTTTAAATCTGTTATTTGAAAAATTATTATCAATATGTAGAAAAACATAGTAGATACAAATGAAGCAGAAATGAAAAAGCACTTTGTTCCTCTTGTAATGAATAAGTTCTTGTAAATATTTGAAAAAAACACAAAGAGAGAAACCATTATGTATTTGAAACTAATATGTGAAGAAGTTGTCTAATAATTATTGAAAAATATTATTGTACAACATGAAAAATACAAAATGTTTATATTTGTTATTTGAAAAATTATTATCAATATGTTGAAAAACACAATAGACATGCATGAAACATAAATGTAAAACACTCATTTCATCTCGTCATGAAAAAGATCGTGTAAATAGTTGAAAAAGATTCAACACAATCCAAACAAGATTCGTACTTATTCTTGAACCCATTTATACTACTTAATTGAAAAATAGGTGATCAATTACATATTTAGAGATAAATAATTGAAAAACAACGTGCTATGTGGTGAAAAACACACAATAAATATACTGTAAACACAATATATAGAAATTTAAATGTTACCTTTATCAATGAATAAGTCCTTATAGTTTGGTGAAAACAATTCAAATTTGTATGAAATACGTTGAAATACTAAATAATTCAGAAAATCTATTATGATGAACAATGCAGAATAAATACATGAAAAAAACATTACATAACAATTCACATGTTTATCCTATTAATGAAAAAGTCCTTATAGTTAGATGAAAAAGACTCAATTAAAGTGTTAGATACGTATTTTGAACTAAAGCATTGCAAAACAACTGTGTACACCATGAAAAATACATGACATATTAGTGAAATCAAAGAACAAACCTTCATATTTGCGTTTGTTGGAGCTCTTTGGAATAGGTGATCTAGCCATATGGTTACTTGCAATATGATCCTGATTTCTATCAAAATGACAAGCAAAATCACCAATACAATTGGAAATTACCAAAAAACACAATTTCTCATGCTAAATTCACATGAGATGATGCATGTAGCGAAACTAAAACCCTAATAAAAAATGAAATACCCAAATCTCACATCAAATTGTCTGAATCATGCAAAATAAAGACCATATCGTCTCAACAAAACCCTAATCGTATTCTATTTGCACTTGTTTTCAAACACACAACCAATTTTAGGGGAACGATCTTCAAAAAAACATCAATCGCATCAACGATTCACGTGCCTGAAATCGAGTGAAATATATTAAACCTTAAAACTAACAATTCAATTGCTTGAAATCTGGTTTTGTGGAACAACTTCAGCAAAAACCGAGCACCTCACCCCCTTCAACCAATTATGAACAGAGGTGTATATACTGGCGATTTCAGAAGAACTTGAAGATGAAAAATGGGGTTGAACGAAGAGATGAAGAAATAAAGAAAGAAATGGTAGAGATTTTGAGAAGAGAGTAACCGTAGGGGAAGATGAATAGAATTGATTTGGAGAGAGAGTGTGTGAGAAAATATGGGAGCAAATCTTGGGTTTTTTCCATAATATGGAAAAAAGATTTTCAAAATGGATTTTAGAAATAATCACGTACATCTCATCTATTGTATGCTTGTACACCTAATTTTCCCCATTATGTGCCGTTGATCTTCATTGATCTAATGGCTATAATTAAGAAGCACGTTACACTACAAGAAGAAGACTTACTAGAGCACTATTCATCTTTGAAATATATATATATCTATATATATATATATCGATACCTATAGCAGGATCTATCTAACAATATATACATATACCTATCTAACAATATATACAAAATGGCTTTTCAACCAGAGTCAACTGATATAATCCCAGACTTAGCACAATATATAAAAACACAAATTCACAATTGGCTACAAGCAAAGCACTGGAATGAAGAGGATTGTCCCCAAACAAACAACAACACAAACACGCACAAACGACAGAAGAGAAATAAGACTTGGCAGAAGCCGGCTAATGGTTTCTTCAAGATAAATGTGGATGGATCAAGGCTAGTAGATGGAACGGCAACAACTGGATCCATAATAAGGGGAACTCAAGCTGAGATAATTGATATTGCAACAACCAAGTATCGAAAGATCTCGGCTCTCAAAGCCGAGGCATTAGCATTTCGAGACGGACTGAGAAGAGCAAGACAACTAGGATTAAACAAAATTGAAATAGAAGGGGATAACCTAACGGTAATTAAAGCAGTTCAAAATATTGGACGATGTCCATGGGAAATAGAAATTTTAAGATCTGACATAATGGTCTCTTTACTAAAATTCGAAACTGTCAAGATTTCTCATGTGGGTAGATGCTGTAATACTGTGGCCGACCTGATTGCAAAAATGGGCCATAGTCTCCCGAGCACTACCATCTCAACATTACCAGAACTACGTGTTCTCATCCGAAAGGATGCTCTAGGACGCCCCCCGTAAGGGCGGCCTCCTAATCTTTACCTTTTCAAAAAAAAAAAAAAAATACCTATATTATGTCCTATTTAAAAAGTTTCTATCTAACAATATATGTATAATTATAATTATTTTCTATATAAACCCAGGAGGTATTCACAATATGATCTTTGAAACCATATTTATATTCTATATCTATACCTATAGTAAAATCGATCTAACAATATATACGTATATCTGTATATTTCTTATTTAAAAAGTTTCTATCTAACAACTTATATATCTAATTATCTATACTACCATAGTATAAATCGGAGGTAATGTCTTCACAAAAAATTGTGTCACGTGCTATTTCTATAATAAAATGATCAAATGACCCTCCTTTATGTAATAAGTTTTGGTCTTCAAATAATAATTATTATTTAATACATTATGCTACTTTCACTCAAAAACAAATCAAGATAAAATTGAAAAGTAATTTCTAAAGTATAATTATGAAATTATTTTTTAACAAATAATGAATTTTTAAACATGAAAAGTTGACATGTGTCGTGCAAAATATAATTTTTGACTTCCTCTTTAGTATATAGTTATGATGATTATGATGATATGATATATTTTTATGATGATCATAATTTTATATTTTTAACTATACCTAAAAAAAAATCTTTATTCTCACTTAATACTTATCCATTTTTTTGATATCTTTGATATCTTACCTAATTTTGATATAATCTTTATTCTCACTTAATTTTGTTCCATTTCAATCGTTAAATATTTTTCATTTTAGATGAATTAGATTTTTCAATTATTAGCATGAAAATTCTAGATAATTAATTAAAATAATAAATTTTATAATCATATTTATAATTATATTACTCGTACAATGTACGAGATTTGTACTAATTGTTTATTATTACCGTGATAAGAAAAATTAGAAATACCTGCAATTATAACGAGTTAATGATGTAGGTATTAAACTTGAACACAAGTACATACCACACAAATTAGTATACTTGTATTTTTTCGTTGGGTCTAATAAAATTCCGTTTTTGTTTACATCCAGTTTGTACGCGCGGTAAACGGACGGTTAAACCCCTCCCAAAAGTTGAAAATTTGACATCGAGTCCGTTTACAATCCACCGCTATCTAGGGTTTAAGAGAGGACAGGCACAAAAACCCTATCAAGAGAAGTCCCGTCGCTTTCGTTCTCCGGCCGCCGTCGACTTCTCTCCGCATCCAATCCCCTCTTCCCACCGGCGATGGGCGGCTATGGCTTCTTCCGCGACGTTCACGCCGCCACTTTGAAACCCAAACTTCTCAGAGGGATCCTCACCGAGAAGGTACTGGATCCGAAGCGGCCGTTCGGGAAACCCTCGGAATTGGTGGAGAAGTTCAAGCCGCTTGTCGATTTGCTCGTAGTGCATAGGCTTCTCTCCGAATCAATTTCTGAATCAGCCGATTCGGATGTCGTTGACAGCTATAGGGGCGCTGTCGATGATTGGGCTGATCGGATTCTCAAGCTTCTCGCCAGCGATATGGTGAACTGTCTATCCTCCACTTTTCGCTTTGTTTGATTTGATGAGGAATTGATCTGTTTAGTTTAAGTTTGAGCTCGTTGGGAAATATGTTAGGGATTTACTGTATTGGTTTTCCTTTTGAGCGTACTTCAATTTCAAATTCAAAGGTCGCAACTTCACAAATTAAATTGATGGTAGGATTTGTAGTGCGGTATAATATAGAGAAATTGTGCATCCTTATGTTTAGGTGGTCGTTTGAGATGAAAGATTGGTTTAGGGGTTAAGGTAAAGGAATGTAAGATCATAGGGAAGCTGATGGCTACTATTGAATCTGAAGGTTGTGTTTTGCTTGCATTGGTCATAGGGAACCTTCTTTGATTCTGTGCTATTTTTTCCAGTCAGATAAATCTTTGGCTGGAGTCTGGTTGCTTGGCCTGACCTGTCGTGAATGCAGTAATAACCGCTTCCTGGCATCATATGTAACATGGTTCAATGAACTCCTAGTGCTTATTCAGGTGCTATTATCAACCTCTGAACTTCATCTACTTTGTGATCATATATCGGTTAAAACCTGATTCATTACTCTTTTGGGCAGTCTTCAGCTACTTCTGAAAGGGTTAAGCTTGCATCCTGTGCCTCAATGTCAGATCTGCTGACAAGGTCCGGCTTCTTATTCCTTTCTTTCCATCCTTTCCCTCCCTTTGTTCAATGCCTTTCCTCTGTTTTTCAGTGATGAAAGTTTGTCAATACTTTTTGCTTGCCATCTTCAATATGCTCTAAAATATTTGTTATTATCTTCAAGCTGTGTGCAACAGTTTGTCCGTGATAAGCAAAGTGTATTTCAAATGTCATTTATAATAATGTTTTGTTTGCTCTCATATATTCAGGTTAGCTGGTATTCAATCTGTAAAAGATGGGGCCATTCATGCTGGAAAAGTTATACAAACAATAGTGAAACTACTGAATGATGATGATGCAATGGCTGTCTGGGTCAGTTTTATTACTATTGTTATCCACAAAGTTCTCTCCCTTCTTCTGTACTTGTAGGAGTTCTTTTCCATGCTTAATAGTCAGTGTTATGTGCTAGAATAGTTTGTGAACATTTCTACACATTACGTAACCATATATACTTATATATATTTGTTTAAAGAGGGTTTTATGGAATTTCCTTATATCTATGGTTAGCATCAAAGTTAACTTACAGATACAAGTATGTTTATACAGTGTTGCTATTTGCTTATGCTCAATGCCCTCAATATTTGGATTTGCTTTTTGCTTGTTTTGCAAGGAATAAAAGCGAGCCTCTCAAATTAGTAGTTTCTCATTATATGTCCAGATGAAAGTTAAGAGTATTTAACTTCCATTTTCTTATATGCACATACTTTTTGTTTATGTGATTATTTGCGCTGCAATCCCAGCTAATGATCCTTGCATACAGCTGGTATGCTAAATTTCATGTAATAGAAGATATATAGGATGTATTCTCAAATTTTTACTTACAGTTAAGATTATATTGCTCTTTACTTGCACATCCTGCATAGTTCGTGGAAAAATATTGGACCTGCTATAATTTCGCCAGTACTTGGGTATCTTATTGCAAATTTGTTTTTATCTTATTATCATACCTCAAAATCACGTTATCAGTTTCATATATCTGATTCATTCATTCTGCAGGAAACAGCTACCCATCTATTGTCCACCATCATTCACTATTTTCCATCTTCAGTACTCCGTCATTATGACAGTGTAAGTTCGACCATGGATTTGTGATTCTTTCTTCTTGGTGTATGGTTATGTAAAAAGGGATTTAAGTAGATAGGGACAGGTCCTTGATTCAGGAGTTATAACTCTCTAGAAATTGATGTAGGTGAAGTTGTCAGTGTAAAAAACCTACAACATTTCTGTTAGTATCAGGTGTACAACTAATGAGAAATCTGTGACATAATGTTCCTGCTATGGATTGCCTTGTGAACATAACCTTTGGAGTTATAGGGTGTAGAATTACATAATCTTGCTTTGTCTAATTCTTTTTTAGTATTTGTACCCTAGATTGCTTTGTTATTCTTCTAAACTGCGGTATACTGGACTTTGACATGTTGACGTGTTCCACTGGTCATTGTTTAGTTCAGATTTTAGTATTCTGTTGGGCATTTCCCCTACAAGATGACATGTGTAATTTATTAAATTTGAAGCTAAGGTTTCTGTTTTATAAATATATATATGTATATATTTAATATTTATATGTTAGTATCTTGAGAAAGCCTGTTTCAATTTTCTAAGGGCCTTGTGCTATTTTTATAACTGCTTGATTAAGACAACATCATCCAGTAATGTTCCAGTTCCAAAGCAGTATTGAACAACCATATGCTAGATTCATTAACGCCTTATCACATGATTTGCAGGTTGAATCTGTAGTTATGTCACGAATGTTGACTGTGAATTCTAGTGCTAAACTGCTAGAGGTATTTTCTTTTACACGGCTTTTATAGCATTATTGCTTCATGATGGTCAAATCACATTACTGTGTTGATGGTTTGCTTTCACCTTCAGAAACTCGCTTGTTGTTTGGCATTGCTTCCAAAAACACGGGGTGATGAGGACTTGATGCTTAAAAGGGTGTTGGTCTCAATAAACCTTCTTTTGGATGATGCCTTGGAAGGCCTTGATGGTGGAGGTATATGGCGCTCTTAATAGTCTATCATTTGCATTCTAATTACTAAACTAAATGCTAATGACTGGAGCTATGGCCATTTTGTAGAATCCAAGCGCCAAGAAGTCTTTTCAGTTTTGCTCCCACCAGGATCCAGTCTACCACCATTGGGAGAAGTATCCAACAAGAAGGCAAACAGGTCTAGGACATTGTTAATGCGCATTATCTCGACATTAATGCAGTGCATTTGTATGATGCTCTCGGGTCTTTATCCAGTTCAGGTGACCTTGCTTTATCAATTTTCTTATTAGTGTGTCTAGCCTGTTTTCAAGCATCTCTGTTTATCTTATCAAAAGAATGATATACAATGTTAAATGTTCTTGAATTTGATTCAAATCTCAGGTAACAGTTCCTGTTAACTCTATCTTGGCTACAATTAAAAGGGTCCTGATGGTGGATGGGTCTGTACACCCGTCCTTGGAGCCCATCACAACTCCAATGCAGCAAGAGGATGTATGTGCTCAGCTCCCAGTGTTACACCAGTATAGCTTAGAGGTTCTCACAGCTGTTGTGTCTGGAATTGATAGGTAAATTATAAATAACTGCTCGATTTCTCTTTTATATTCTTGATTTTTTCCTTCTTCTCCAAACCTTGATAACAGTATCCTGTGAATTTTAAATCCTAATTGCAATATATAATAAAACCAAGCAGTATAGTGTTGATAACCTTATTTTTATTGCAGTCAGCTTCTTCCGTATGCTGCTGATATTGCCCAGCTTCTAATATGGTATCTAAAGAAATACACATTTCCAGAAACAAGGGTACAGGTGTACTCTATCATAAAAAGTTTATTGGTCTCCATGGGTGCAGGTATGTACATTTGGAATTCTTATACCCATATTCAAGTGCTTATTTGTATCAATCGAAGTGCAAAAGCATTGCATTCGTTGTTTTTTTCATTTACTCTGCTGGACTCTGGATCAGGAATGACAATGTACCTTGCTGAGGAAGTTTTCATGAGTTCTTCTATCGATTTAAATCCCAATGATTCTTTGGGAAGGGGCTCATCTAAAGTAACCGCCCTGGCATCTGGTGAACCAGCTCTGCAGCGCTGTAATAAAAAAAGGAAGCATGGCAATGGTACTATGCTGTCAGAAGCAGAACAAAACCCAAATAATCTGGAGGTGGAGGTGACAAAAGACTGCTCAAAGCTTATTGTAGTTAAAATAGCTGCGCTTCAGGCTTTGGAAGCTCTTCTTAGAGCGGTATGCATTTTCTGATATTCGCAGTTCAACAAAGCCTCATAGGAATTAACTATTCGATATTAGTTATTAGTTTAATTCCATCATTTTCTAGTATTAGTCATTACCAAATTAGGGAATTGATCTATGTTTCACTGAATTCATCCACATCGAAATAACTGCACTTACATTTCTCTGTTTATCAAGTTCTAGTTTGGTTTGGCTCTTAATCATATAAATGTATCCACAGGGTGGTGCTTTGAGAACTGGTGATTTGAATACAGATGAATGGCGTACAAAGATTGATGATCTTGTATTCACTACTGCCATGAATGCCTGTAAAAGAGGATGGGCGTATCAAGAAAAACTAGAGGAGTCAAAAACTTGGACAGGGTTTCAGCTTGCAGCACTGGATGCACTGTTAGCATCTTTTCTCGCTCCTGCTCGTGTCAGACCTTCACATCTCCCTATAGGGCTCAAGTTATTCCGTGATGGTAAATTGTGCACTAATTTTTGTTTAACATTCTAGTCATACTCAGATATTGCACAGATCTCGAGAATATTAAATACCTTTAGAGTGCAAATGTTTCTTATTTGCCCATTTATCATTCTGATTATAAAAAAATTGTTATCTGGGACAGGCTTGCAACTTGGAGGACCGAAGATTGCACAAACCTGTGCACGTGCTCTTTTGTTCTTAGAGCCACTCTTACATCCCAGATCACTTCCATTATCTGATTTCTCATCTCAAAAGACGAATTACTTGAATCTCATCGGTAAAACTCGTGTTAGTACAGAGTCTGATGCTTTAAATCTCAAGCCTTCCTTGTCAGATACAAATAGCGATCATCTGCATGATATCTACATGGAGAGAGACGAAGATCTGCAAGAACCATTGCCCAAATCTCATAGAACTCAAAATGTTGATGAAAATATTATCAGCCGACGTGCTTCAGAAACTATAGGAACTGGCGACAAGATGATGGTTGACTCCGAGGCAAATGGGGAACTGCCCCTCAGTGAGAAACACGTGGACCCCGTATCTCGTCAAGGTGTGACGGTTTTCCCACCTGTCAGTGGCTCCTCGGCTGCTGAGACAGAATCTGGGAAGGCTGTTTCTAAAGACAATGCATTAGCTGATTTGCCAGACCGAGGAGCAAGAACCAAGAGTTCAGAGGGCAAAGATATGGTTACTAAACGAGCAGATGGTGATAAGATGAAGCTGTCCAAGGATGATCCTGATTATGGAAGTGATTGGTCTTTGAGTACGGTTGAGTTGGATCAGGACTCTGATGACGAGGTAGATTCTGCATTGGACTAGGAGCTGTTGCAGAATGCAATTTTGTAGGCAGTTTTGTTTATTTTTTGCTCACAAGTTAGAATTCTGACATGTTATTTATTGCTACATACATTCTGCATAACCTACCCTTTATTGTATTGTGGCCATTGTTGTAATCTTTGCTGTTGTTTGCTAATGCAAATGTTGGGGAATGAAATGCTCTAGAGACCTTTGAATTATAGTTTGCCATTGCTTCCTATTATAGCTCAATAGTCCTATTAGGGATATCATGATAAAACAAATTTGATATAGAAACCAAACCATCAATCTCTCTACCCATACTTTGACATCTAATACTTATACCATATAGATTACAAAGCATGTTTTTTTTTTTTTTTTTGGTTGAAACAAAGCATGTTTTTATTTACAGAATACAGTATAAGTATAAGATTTTATAGGGATCCATAGATACGTTTTTCGAACACGTGTATTAGGGTAAGATATAAATATGTAATGTATATATAGGATTCACCGATTCAGTAACGCTCTCTCTACAACAAAGCCGCCATGGCGTCGCAACTGGCAAAGACAACCAAATCGGCGGCGGTGCTCTACCACTACCCCTGCCCGGACGGCGCCTTCGCCGCCCTCGCCGCGCATCTCTACTTCTCGGCCACCTCCTCCCCCGTCCTCTTCTTCCCGAACACCGTCTACTCCCCAGTTCTCCCGGAAAACCTCCCCCTCCACCAAATCGGCGACCTCTACCTCCTCGATTTCGTCGGCCCCTCTGATTTCCTCCCCCAAATCTCCCCCAAAGTCGACCGAGTCATCGTCCTCGACCACCACAAGACCGCTCTCGACATGCTCACCTCTCAACCTCATCCAATCAACAACTACAACAACAAGCGCTTAATCACAGTAATTGACATGGCCAGGAGCGGCGCCACCATCGCATTCGACTACTTCAAGCAGAAGCTGACGGAAATCGACGGCGGAAAACCATACTACGCCACGATCAGCGAGTTCAAACGGCTGAGATCGATCTTCGAGCACATCGAGGACGGCGATCTGTGGAAATGGCGCCTCCCGAACAACAAGGCCTTCTACAACGGCCTCAAGGACTGCAAACTCGAGTTCGATTGCAACCTAAACCCTAACTTGTTCGACCAGCTCCGATCTCTGGACCTCCAATCCGTGATCCACAAAGGAATCGCCAGCTCCTCTGAGAAACAGAGGCTGATCGACGCTGCGCTGTCGGAGTCCTTCCAGATCGCCATCGGCGGCGGCACGGCCAAGTGTCTGGCGGCGAGAGCGGACTCCATACCGGAGCTCCGGAGCGATCTCGGCCACCAGCTGGCCTGTAAGAGCAGTGAGGCGGGGCTTCTGAGGATGGGAGCGGTGGTTTACAAGGTGGCGGAGATGGCCGACGACGGCAGGGTCAAGATCAGCCTCCGTAGCGACGGCGAGGTCGACACCACGCCCTTCTCCGAGAAGTTCGGCGGCGGCGGCCATCGGAACGCTAGCTCCTTTATGCTAAGCATTCAGGAGTTTGAAAAATGGAGCAAGATTTAGCCCTAGGCTCTTCTGAGATTTTATTGTGTTTCATTTTGTATGTGTGGATTTGGAGCTGAAACTTTGATGTTAGAACAATTTACAGAAGCTTGTACCAAAAAAGAACATCACCATTCGTATCATTATCATATCATGAATTGAATGAATGCCACAACTCAGAATGGCTACCTACAATGGAGATTCACTTCACTTGCGTAAAATCAGTCCTATACAATGATTATTACTATACGGAGTACTATCAATGAAGAATCACATCTTGGCTTTCTAACTCACAAGTTCTCAAGAACTCAAAAATCAGTCTATACAAATCAAAATCTGAAACCATCACCAGGCACCAGAGGATCAACATGCCTCATATCTTGTCAATCTTGTCCAAGAATCGTGCAGGCCCCTGGAGCGATTTGAGCTTGGCCATGAACGCATTCTCAGGAAATCCACCAGAAAGATCAACAGCATCCGTGGTAGCAATGACAACGCTTCTGGGACCACTTCCAGGACCAATCTTGTACACCTCAGCAAACACTGTTTTCAATTTGAGTACCAAGGCCTGGAAAAGCCTCGATCTGCAGTGCACCGTGAAAATCAAAAGCCCAGCATGGCGAAGAGTGTACCTGGCTCCCGCAATCACTTGCTCATCATGAAACTTGGGTGGGGGCATACATGAATTGAAAACGTCAGGAGGGTCCAAATCCAGCATGATCACATCAACCTTTCCACTCTCTTGGTCCTTGAAACTGGCGTCTATATCGACCATAGTATTCCTCTGGCGCTTGAACATCTCGATCGCATCGTCGAATACAACTCGAACGGTCTCATTTAATCCAAAATATTGGGTCGCCATATCCACCACCATTCTATCGCTCTCAATGCCTGAAACATCAAAATCCAACTGCGTAGCCAGAAACCCGGCCAATGCTCCACCTCCAAGACCAGCACAGAGAACACTTGGCCGCCGATCACCGGATTCAAAACAAGCTTGGAATTTGGCGCCCCCCAAGGCCAGACCAGCCACCATCGGAGACAAGTAACGTTGAACCAAACAGCTCAAATCAAGCTGGAATTTCATGTCCAGGAGAGATGAGGAACCAGAAGTGCTCTGGGGGACGATCCTGATCTCTGTTTGAGTCAAATTAGGCATCCGCTTAAACCGCAAGCGCCTCCTGAACTCTGTGTCAGGACCTTTCTTGATTTCGGTGTCTTCGACGATCATCTCACCGGCAAACTGCCCAAAGCACCTGTGCAGAACCACAGAACGCACCGGACCATCGTGATACATGAACGTGTTGATGCGGAGTTGCCCCATTTCCACACTTATACTGGGCAAGAACCTGACCAAGTAATGGTACAAGGCTGGCGACTTGATGAGGGACTCAAGATCGTCGCCCTCCTCGGGCCGGTTGTAGGGGCCGCATTCCCTGCCGACAGGACTGTTGCCGACCATGATGAACCTGGAAATCCTGCCTGGCACGTCTAAGAGGAGTTGAGCTTGGCCGGCTTGGGTGCAGAAAGTCCAATCGGTCTCCCGATTCCGGCGGACGATCGTGGCCGCCGTTGCCGGCGGATCAGGGTAGCCTCGCGGGAAATCAAGAACGGCGATTCGGACGTGGTGGGTGTAGATGTACTTGGCCAGTTCAGGGATGGTTGCGGAGGGAGCCAAATAGTATGATGTGAAATCTGAAGGGTAAGTTGGGGCCATTAACCTTGGTATCAATTCCGCGGCAAACTTAGCTTGTCGTTTCTTGGCGGACTCGGAGCTTACGGAAGCTCCTTCTTGTTGTTTCTCTTTCCCTTTCTCAGGGGGGTTGGAGCCGGAGCCAGAGCTTCCTTCCATGGCGGACAAAGAATGTGGAGTTTGTTTGTTTTGGATTTGGGGGTGGGGAAGAAATCCCTGGTGTTTGTCTACTTATAGGCGAATTGAGGACGGGGGAAAGATTGCGAGCGCGAGCTCAGTTTCAGTTTCTTACCAACAAATTCAGTTGCCAAGTTTTTCTTTTTTTTTTTATAACACCCTCGTTTTTCCTGATTCTTGATTCTCAACTGAAACAGAGCTATGCTGAACGCATTCTGGCTAATTTTGTTTTTTTAGAACAAGAAATTTTGATACACAATGGAAAAAGAAACGGATATATAGGGAATAGAGATCACATTATGGAAGATATATTTGTTCTTCCATAAAAAATCATTGCTCAACAGAGGTAATTTCTTGGTAAATACTGGCACAAGGATCAGCTCATCTCAAAATTTTCCTTACCAAAAAGGGCTGTTTTAAAACTGATGTTTTTCTATTTTAGTCTATAGTGTCTGTTACCTTCTTTTTTATTTTTTGATAAATATTGTTTGTTACCGAATCCAACTTGACTTTCATTTAAAAAGAGGATCTACTTCTGTGTTGTATTTAGTGATGATAGTTGGATTCCTGCAATCTTGAGCTTTTCAAGAGTTGCTCAAAATGCATAGAAAACAATCAAACAGAATTATATGATGTAAATTTTCTCCTTGTAGATTCTGGCTGGTACGATTTTGCCTTGTGCTTACATAGTACATACACACCTTAACAGACACCATTGAAACAAAGTGTACTTGATCTTACATCTTGCTGTTCATACTACTATAAACAAAAAACTACTCGTCATCGTCATTATTGGGAGATGGATCCTCTGCTGGGTCATCATCCTTGTCCTTGTTGGCATTTGCCTGTCTCTCTTGCCATTTCGCCCATGCCCATTTCACAAGGATGAATCCTCCTAGTGCATATATCTGTACAAGTTTAAAAGGGATAACATAAATTACCTTCACCATTTATATGTGCATAATTTTCTAGTTCAGTAAATGTACGTTCCTTATGTGCAAAAAACCAGTTGGATCAGGCTACCAGCAGACACGTGTACGAAGCTCACATTGATAAAGAGAAGGTGTTCAAGACACATCTTATAATTATTGAAGCCTAATAACAAAAATTTCATACTCGTATTCATGCAACTGCTACAGGAATTGTTCATCAGAATAAACCTTAGTGTTCATGCAACAGTAATTCAGATTGACCCCATCAAACACATCCGCAAATTCCAGAGAAATAAAATGGTGACAAAGTATATTTGCAAATCAAAATGATCCATAGAGGAGGATTAAATAGTCTTAATTTCTCCAATTTCAGTTTATCTTGCTCAGAATATAAACTGGAGATGTCACAATCAGTTCCATCTGCATACCTTCAAGACATATTATCCTCTCCTTATAATTGAAATTAAATACAAGCAGAGCACTAAATGAAAGAAAGAACAGATCTTTAGGTCACACTTTTTGATGATTCCATCTCAAACAAAACCCTAATAATTAGAATCCTTCATAATCAATACCAAAATTCAACATGAAAATCTTCCGAAATTGCAGGAAAAAAAACACCAGACCTGCCAGAGGAAAATAGGATTAGAGCCCTTCTCAGGTTCCTCAGATTCAACCTTCAAAGGCTCGGCTCGTGGCTCACTCAATCGAAACGTAACAACATCCGGCTTCGCTAAGCTTCTAGACTCTTCTTCTTCTGCTCCTCCTCCTACTCCCGCCGATGATTCCTTCTTAATCACAACATCAACTCTCCCTCCTCCTCCTCCTCCTCCCCGATTGAAAAACCCAAAGGGGAATTTGGGGATGAGAGACAAGAAGGGATTTTTCTGCTTCGAATAGGTCTCCTGGGTTTCTACTCTGCTCGTGATTTCGCTGGACTCTGAAGACGCCATCTTTTGACGGAGAAGACAACTCCAAGCTTCAACCTCTTCTCTCTTTCAGACGGAGGTGTGAGAATTCGTGAGAGTGGAATGGATGGTTTTGAAGTGAAATTGGGAATGTGTTGGAAGCTCTATCAAGGAAGTCGGTTTCTCGAGGTGTCACATGGGGTCTGAATGTAGGTGGGCCCGGATTTTAGCCTTAACTTTTCTGGATCATCCATACTTGTCCGGGTCGAGCTACGTAATTCGGATATCCGATCCGGGTCGGATGTATTGTTGGGCAAGTCCAAATTAGACCCTTCAATTCACGACTGGGTTGGATCATACATTATGTATCACTTATATTGTTTTACGTATAAATATTGTTCTTATTAGTCTTCCATTGAGTTTGATGTGATCGAAGAACATCCAGTTTTGGCTACTGAATACATAATACATGAACGAATGAATGAGTGCATTATCTTCATTAGACGACGTTCCATCACACAAGCATTTCATTGCCTCGTGTAAGAAATAGGTAAATTGCAGACTATGCAAGGAGAACGCTAGAATCAAAAACCCTGTACAAGAATCGTTATTACAACTATACAAGAACATGTACAAGAAGACATAGCAAGAAGAAGAGAACCTGCAATTTTAACCTCAAATTCTATGTAACTAAACATTTTACCGGTTCCAACGGATACAATGAAACTCGTTATTAGGGTAAAATCAAATCCCCGATGGAAACCGGGGATTTAAATTCCCGGCTCTGAAGTCCTTCAATCGCGCTCTTCCACTGCCATGCCCTCTGTTTCGGGTCCTCAAACAACACCACCTTCTTAGGCTGAGACAAGATCAATTGCATCACAAAAGATCCTGTCTCTTACAAGTATGTATGAGCAAGTGATCAAGGTAAAAGAAAAGGACTCACTGTGGAAATCTTGAAATGGGAGTTACTAGTAACTTGGATGCACAGATCATTCGGATTATCCGGCCAAATCTTGTTCGCGATCAGCAACACCTTTGAAGGATCAACGTACATCAAGTTTGGCTTGTTGGTGAGAATGAGTTGCACCTTCTTGCTAGACAACTTCTGCATTTTCTTCACCATGGAGATCATCATAATTGACTCCCCTTCTTCCAGAAACTGTAGCCTGTTCTTGAGAATTAAGTTTTTTAGCCTCCATTCATAAGGGATTATCAATTTAGAGTTTTAGGTACTGAATTATTGATAAGTTCCCAGCCTAATGTATGCCCATTGTTGCATCTTGTTATTAGGATAAAGTGTAACACAAGCAAAGAGTTGAACAATACCATTTTGAATCAAAAGATTCCATTGAAGCCATTTTTGTTGCATGTCCAACTCCTTCAGAAGACGAAGACACGCAACTACTGACATCGTTTCCTTGTGAAGGACTGTGTGGACTCTTTGAATCGTCATTTCGTCTGGATTGAACCTAAGCATGCAACATCAAAAGCAACATAAAGTCAGATTAGCTTCCAAGGAGATAAAGAGAGGTTCCAAGAGACAATTCAATTACCTCCTTGGCAAGTTTTGGAGGCTGTTGCTTCCTCAATGTGGACCAATCTACTCCCTTGAAAAAGGGATGTGCTTTAAGTGCTGAATAACCTTCTGGCCCAGCACCTGGTCTCTTAAACGGATCCGTCGACTGATTACAAGTAATGCCAAGATCAAAACACGATTGACATCATATAAAGAGTTCATTCTTATCAAGGATTTTGTTCTGAGTATTTGGTATAGTAGAATGCTACTTTTGAGCTTACCAGTAGGCCATCAATGAGGTCTCTTGCTTCATCTGAAAAATAGTCTGGAAAATTAAGGTCCCTGGCTATGATCTTCTGAAAAATACGCCATTCGCTAGCATCTTTGAAAGGAGATGTCCCTGAAAGCATCTGGTACAAGGTACACCCAAGTGCCCACAGATCGTTTCTGTTTCACAGAGAGTGTAAAAAAACATGTAAATCAAAAGGGCCAAGGCCACAACTACAAGAATTCTCCACATCCAGTCTACTTTACCAAGTGATTAAAATGGTCTTTCTAACATGGCATAGGTCCTAGAAATGAAAGCATAAGCCCTTAGGAATTGAGTAGGTTAAGAAAATGTAAGAAAGTAACACGTACCCAAATGTTGCAGGTGAGGAATTGAGTAGTTCCGGAGGAACATATGCAGCAGTGCCCACAAATGTGCAAGCCTTATCATCTGTTACACCAATATAGATAGCAATCATCTTTACAGTCAATTGTTGGCCATAAAAGTTAAATTGAAAGCATATTTCTAATGTATGAAAGTGACACCTGAGGCTGCATTAGGGAGGACAGTAACCCTGCTCTCTTGAATAGGCTTAACACTACCAAAATCAGCAATCTTAATATGACCATCAGCAGTCAGCAATAAGTTTTCTGGCTGTCCATGTAACGAGAATGGGTTAGCACATGAACACATAACGTAGACTAATCAGCTAAACATAGGAATTACCTTAATGTCTCTGTGTATCAGACCCATTTGGTGTATGAACTCGAGAGCATCTACAACTTCTGCAGCATAAAACCGCGCTTCATCCTCTGTCAAACGCCCTTTCTGCACTCGAATCAAATAAATAAGCATGTTTTTTCTACCATTGTCGAAAAATAGATTTATTTACTGGTTTGAACTCACTCACCCTAACTATTTGATCAAAAAGTTCACCACCTTCACAAGACTCAAGAGCCATGTCTTGTTGAACAAAAAAAATGAGTTAGATTCATAAAATGAATAGAGAAACCATCAAACACTATACGCGATGTTCATTATAGCAGCTAAGGATGCATACATAGTGAGAAGACATCCTGGAATGTGAAATACAGACGAACAATGCCCGGGTGATCCAACTGGTCAAGAACAATTCGCTCCAGCTTCACGTATGCAGTCTTATTTTCTTTAGTAATGAACTTTTTGTCCATGATCTTCAACGCATAAACAGTTCCAGTATCCTTCTTAATTGCTCTCACAACCTGCCAAGACAAATCACAAGTTGGCATGATAAAGTATAGTATGACAAAATGGCGAAAGCGTCATATAAACAGTTTTTTCCTCCGTTCTTCACAATGAAATGACATCAACAAAGACTAAAGGTGGTTTTGCGCCGTTTCAATTTATTAGGGTGATGTTGTGAGAAATGCCTTAAGATAAGGGTGGTATTGTGTAGCTACCAAAGTATTTTTCCTACATAACCTACCTAGTACCTAGCCTATATCATCAACAAATAGTGTGTGCATCATCAACTTACAAAACACAATGGAACAAATTCACCACTCCATTATAAAACATTCATCTAAATCAACAGAAAAAACCCATTCTTTTGATCAATGGAAATGACAATGATCAAAAGCATGAATATTTTAAAATCAGCTATAGAGGAAGGCATATGAAAAAGAAGAGAATGGAAATGTGTAACCTTAGAGTAAGAGCCGACGCCATAGATCTTTCCCAATTCAAACTCATGGATGGTAAATCGCTCCTGTGGAGCCCTAAACTGGAAGACCTTTCCCTTTCTTCCAGGGCATCCTTTATTGCCACCGGCATTGCCATTGTTTTCCGGCGCTGGAGGATGATTGCTCGGAATCCTCGGCTTCGAATCGAATTCGTGTTCCATCTTTCGAATATCGCAAGCTCCCCTGTTTATTCACTTAATTCTCATCCTTTCTTAAACTCTTCATTTGACCCATCAATCGCCTGTGTTTGCATTTCCTTGATCTCCACAAACCGCAATGGTTTCTCATCGCCAGAGCCTCTGAGAGAGCCCATCAAACAAAAGCCAATAGAAGCTAAACGAGACAACTGCAGCTAAAAATAGCAAAAATGCTTTTAATGAACAAAACAAGGGAACAACAGAGCAAAACAATCAAAATTTAAAAATAGGCAATGACATATAGCTGCTCATATTGTAATGCCAAAATGCTCATATGATCATTCTGAATATAGATAATCCTATACTCCTACTCATTGCTGACTAGCCACATAACCGGAAAAAAATAATAAGCAAGCACAATCCTACTGAAAAACATTGACTTTGTCATACATGAAAAACCTACCCAACACTTTGTACTGTTGAAAAAACAAGATTATCTTTAATCCTGATGGTGGGTTGAGTAAAACTGTAGGCGCTAATACGCGCCTACTATTGACAAAGCAACTTGCTTTTCTTGTAGGAATTTTACGCCTTCCACGAAGGCCTCAATGAGATAAGATCCTTGTCTTCTTCCTGAACCTGTCACTATCAAACGTTTGATATTCATCATCATCATCATCATCCTCATCCCCGGATCTTTCCAGATTCAAGCCATTGCAACTCCCAATGTCAAATTCCCGAATCCAACTGCACCACAACAATTAAAAAACAAAACAGTGTGCTCGCCGACTCAAATAGATTTTCCTCCCCATTATATATTCAGCTGATTCAATAACCTATCATTTACATTCAGATCAGTTACTAGCAAATATGCCAGCAATGGAAATTTCTCCTAATAGCACTCCACACCATAAACCCAAATCCCCAATTCGAAGATTAGTCCAGAGATTCCAGAGTAGGCTTTCAACGAAGAGCTTTGATCACTTACACCGCAATAATGCAGACGGGAACGAGGTGGAGAGGGTGTTTCGGTACATCGACGAGAACGGCGACGGGAGAATATCGCCGGAGGAGCTCAAGTGTTGCATAAGGGCGGTGGCCGGAGGGACGGCAGAGGTGTTGACGGACGAGGAGGCGGAAATGGCGGTACGACACTCGGACTCCGATGGTGACGGATACCTGAGCCTGGAGGACCTGGAGAAGATTATGGCGGCGAAGGAGGTGTCAGAGGAGCAGCGGATGGCGGAGCTCAGGGAGGCATTCGCAATGTACGAGGAGACGGCCGGATCAGGTCGCATCACGGCCAGGAGCTTGAAGAAGATGATGACTCGACTCGGCGAACCGAAGTCGGTTCGGGATTGCCAAGTCATGATAACCGGATACGATCTCGACGGCGATGGGGTTATCAGCTTTGAGGAGTTTGCCGCCATGATGGGTTGAATTTGAAATTTTCCACTTGTAAATTAACGCTACTTGTAAATTGTTATAACCTTTACCCAAGAAACGTGAACCTTGTATAGTTACAACATTATTTTTCCCTCAGATAGATGTTAGATTCGTTCGATTTGGATCCATCCTTTTACTCCTAGGCAGATAAGAATGGGCTTGCATCCTATAACTATGCATTACTCTCACCAACTAACTATGCATCTGAAAACGGAAGGAATCAAACTATAAAATACATCCTATATAAGCACAAGATTTCTGCCAGAAGATGTACAATGACAAATAAATTACTTCATCAACTAACCCTGCAACTGCAAACGGAAGGAATCAGGATCCAACCTCCTGAACACAGTTTCCACAGAAGAGAAATCTATATCAAACCCGTAAGTCTGACCTCCATACCGAACATAAAGGTAGTCCTTAGAAGCCAAGGGAGGCGGCAAAATTTGTGACAGCTCTGGAAACTCTGGCGAGGGCAATGCGGGTCCATTTCTAGTCTTCTTCTCAGAGTAATACACATCAGCAAGTAGAAGCCAGATGAGGTCGGGGTCAACCGAAGCTAGTCCCAAAAGGGCGTTTGTGGAAGCCTCCAGAAGACCAGTGACACCACTACAGGCTATTGCAACCACCAGACCACTTACCTTCTTGAGGACAGCCTCCAGTGCTGAAGCACTCTTTTTGTCCTGGGATATGTCAGCAATCATGTTGAGAATTGCTGCTTGCACTTTGAGATTCGATGATTCGGAGAACGGGGTTTGTGATGTCATGGATGTGCTCCTGTAAGGAAGGAGGAGCTGGTTTCTTTCCTCTTTTGGAGTGGTGGCTTTGTTAAGAAATGGAGATGTGGTTAAAAGCTTCCAGAAATTGGGGCCGTCGTTGTAGAAGCGTCGTGTGAAGAAATTTCCACCAGAGATTCGGACAATACTGCTGATTACTGCTACACATCTTCGAACGGACTATACATGGAATGAAAGCTTGAGATCAGGAAAAGAGCTCACAAAAGAACTAAAGTTTATCAGAACATCACCCAGCCCAAACAAAGTTTATAAGGTCGGGACTCAACCCATAAATCAATGGATCAGAATCGACCCGAAACAGAATAAATATTATAGTGTACTTTGTTAATGTTTAGAGCAAGAAAGTAGAAACTTACCAGTGGAATTCTATTTCGAGTACATGCAACTAAGAAGGGCCATATCTTATTTACTGCTGGAAGCAATCTGTTCTCGTCAGTCCCTTCATCAGCGGCATCCAGCGTGTCCTCTAGGTGAAAAAAGGAACATAATGAAGCAACTTCCTTCACTGCCTCTTTGGTTTGTTTCTCAAACTTGTATGCTGCCTCCACCATTGAAAGTGCGGTAGTACCATGCTGGCACCCATCATGTAATTCATCCATATGATTAGATAAAATGTCGGGAAAAGTACAGCACGCTAATTCCTAACACCTTACAGCAAAGACAATATTTAAATGCCTATTTTTTCTCTTCTTCACATACATTCATTCTGTAATTTTCATAGCATATGATTTGGTGCTAGCAATGAGAAAATTAACTAGGACACGAAAAATAAGAACCAATGCATCATGAAATATACCTCAATGATGTCCAGAGAAACCAAGCACTCTTTTTCCTTGGCTGAGCTGAGCAATGGAGTTACAGCTGTCAAACATGAAGTGGCAATAGATGCAACTATTCTCCTATATCTCCTTTTATCATTCACATAGAGCAAAATATTGTCCCACTCCTCTACGTTCACATCATCACTGTAATCAACAGCATCCCCTTCTGTTCCAAACATACAATTGTGGGTCGTTGTTAGTCCATGTACAATGAAAACCCCAATACATAGCTCTTAGGCACAGAAAAAAAAACCTGAATGTTCCGAAAATGTGTCAATTTCATCGTCAGCTGAAAAACTATGGTCAAAATCCTCTTCATGTTGTTGCCCATAGCGTCTAACTTTCTTTCTAACAATCGACAGCTTTGCAGCAACTTGCAGACCATAAGATTCTGCCTGATCAGGCAACAAACTTGCCTCGTGCTTAGCCGCCTTAGCTATCTCAGCTACAGCCTGTAGAGACAGTATTGCAAAATGACTTGAATCTCTTTGGAAGGCAAAAGACCACAATATTATTTCTTCATTTTGGATTGCAGTGGTAATAAACCATCTTAAATTGATATTATTTAAAATTCTGTATATTTCAGGCACCTAGTCTTCTACTAATTTTTTTTAACTAAAGGATTTGTAGGAAATAAGAGGCTAGTCAAAACCTTCAAGAATGAAACTGTTAGCTCTGGATGTCGATGCCTGCTAAGAATCTCTAGCTCCAATGAAACAGACCGCATCTGCATAGAGAATTTAAATATGACAAGTCAGAAATTATTACACATACAAAACAAAAATAACCATGAGGACAAACCAGAGAAAATAACATTACACAGCATTGGTACAAAACACTATTTGCAGGCTTTTAGTAAATTCAAGTGTACTTTTACAACTACATTAAGAAAATAAAGATATGAAGACTGAATTGGCTGCTAATGTCAACATATATTAGTAATAACAAAGGGAAAGCATACCGGTTCTTCTAGCAGTGGCAATATTGCATTGGCTAATCCAATATAAGAGAGCATAGCAGCAAGCACATTTGGAATATGCGGATTTAAATCCAGATGGCGCAATTGCCTGCTTAATGAATCAATAATATAGTCTGAATTCGCCATAACCAGCTGACCTACCTGTAGAGTATTCAAGGTTAGTCGTGATCCAAAATTTTGCTTACTTTAAGACTCTATTTGAAATATATATACCGTTGAATACCCAGACGTTGATGAAATGATGCGCAATACAGCATCTGATGCATGCCTGACATTAAAGTCTGAACAAACTATATTTTCAAGCAGCAAATAGAAGGACGATCGGAGGAACCCACTCGACAAGAAATCTTCACCCAAGCACAAACTGAAGATCCCGATTCCATCAACAATGACCTGCTTGCAACACAATGATCTAAGTAAATCTAAACAATTTAGCAATTATCAAGCAAGTTAACAAAGCTCAAAGCCAAAAAAATGAAGATCACCAACACTTTTACAAGAGAGAACAGCATTACCTTTTGTAGCATAGCAACATCTCGATAGATATGTTCATTAGCAGCTCCAGCTACATCATCTTCAAAATCAAATAGTTTATGTTCCATGGGAAGATCCCAGATTTCAGGAGAGACGTATTCATGCAAAATGAGACTGACACAGTTAACTAATTGATTCCTTGCACAATCGGTCCAAACTTCCCATGGGCATTTACTGGAATTCTCATTTCCCAGTTTCCTATTTCCATTAGCAAGAGAATCACCATTCTGTACCTCATCATGCTGTGTACTTGATTTGTGAAACATCTTAGTCAAATCATTAAGTACTTTACCAGACGAGCCAAAAATCATCTCATTCAAAATACATACTGCAGTGCTAGCTTGTCGCAGCAGCTTTCCTGAACCGGTTCTAACATACCAAGACCGCCATGTTTCCTCATTGCACTGCTTCATCCGGATCTCAGTAATTAATGCACGCAAGTGGCACAGTGGGATTTCAACAATAGATGCTAAAGAGATTTCACTTCTTTGGCCTATCAGCAACTCAAATAGAGTCATTTGTAAGTATGAAGCATTAAAAAAATCCAGCAATGGAAACCAGAGCTTTTAAGAATTCAGAGTTTCACTTACCTGTAATTAATGATAGGCCAATGAGCCTCAGAATGCCTCCAAGAGCAAGATATAATTTATGGCTTCCCAAGTGAGCAAACCAGGGAGGCATGCATGGAAGCTCATAATCTGTGCAGGGACTTCCCTCAATAATAATATCTTTGAACTGAGCATGTTTGTTGCAGGTTTTAGATGCGGCAGAAATCATGACATTCTGTTCATCAAAGACTGCCTCTGAGCTGGTTTTCAGCTCTGCTATTGCATGTAGGTACCTATTTCCAGAAGGTCTAGAAAGTTTAAGTTTGTCCAGAGTACCAGCAAATGCAGATTCTTGACTCAAACAAACATTGAAGACATCCAGTAATCTGGCAGCCTTGATCTGCAATTTATGAAAGTACAACCATCACTATCATGAATACTATAGCTACATAAAAAAAACACAAGATTATGACAACCTCTGAAATGAGTAGTTGTGATCTTCACATTGCATAGTAATATAAATCAGAAAGGGGGCTTGTGAAATTACATACAGGGGAGCAGAGAAGGTGGTTGATGACAAGTTGCGGACCAGAGTAATACATGACTCCGAGCATTTGCTGGGCATAAGCTAAAGCTAGCGATTCCTCACTTCCAAGCACCACCTTTGGTAGCTTGTCAATAAGCCTGTTTTTGAAAAGGAAATTTTCTTATCAGTATCTTCAAGAAGGAGAGCGAAGTTATTTCTCCCACTAATAAAAAGGAATGTACAAGGAAGGAAATGATGTACAGACCTGCTTAAAATCTCAGCAACATCATGTTCTATTATTTGCATCTTGCTTGAAGAAAATAATGATTCAAGGGATTCTTGTGCTGACAATAAAATTTCTTCAGAATCATCACAAACCAAAGTACACAGGCACTCCTACAGTTAATCACGAGAAAATACACATGGATTAAGCAATTCACAAAATTTCTACTTAGATGTGTGAATCCCAAAGAATAAGGCTACAACATCCTGAAGATCATGCGGAATTTTATCGTCTACACTTAGTTAGTAGGAATAGCACCTTCTGATTTCATTATCATTTCCATTTCATCTTAAGATGCAAATTAAATAGGATATCTGGAATCTAGCACATTAGAAGACAACTCGCAAAAACATAAAAATGAAGTCTAATATGTATAAGAACAAAAACTGAACTATAAACTCACAAGAAACATTATTCTGCTGTCCTTCAGCGTACAACTGCATTTCTGTAGCAGTCCATTGATGGCAGCCAAAAGTCCTCGCCTAATTCTTTTACTGGGGTGCAAAGATAGCTACAATCATAATATTGATATTTAGATCAACTTAGATAATCAAAATTAGTTCATCATATGATACAAGAGTCTGAATATATGCTCCAGTAAGACGGCATCATCTCAGTGATCATATAAAAACAGAACATGAATGAAGTAAATAGACAGTGTGTGCCAATTATCCTATCATCTACTAACATATTATTATCTGCTCAATTTATTTACATCTAGAAATGAGTATAGAGGAGTGCACAGAATAGTGCAAACTTTTGGGACCGTAGCTCTAATTTGATCATGTAAACTGTGCAGAGATAAGAAAGCATTTATATCACTGATGACAAGTACTTGATTTATGCAATCATGTTTATAAAGGAAAAGCAGATACTATTCAGGACTCTTCAATATCTAAAGCTGGCTACACTGGAATAACTTCTCCAATCAACTCAATAAAATGACATACTTTGGGAAAGATTACGCCAAGAAGCTTATTGACTTGTTCTGAAGTTCTTTCAATCCAGTCTTTTGTGCGCTCAATATGCAATGATTGTTTTGCACTAGAAGTTGCCATATCCTCATATGTGACATCAGCAGTAAGTCCACTGACATCCCTGCTGCTTGAACTCTCCATAGGTTTGCCACTCTGGCTGTTAACTTTACTATGCAACTTATGGATCTCTTTCAAATATGACTCTGGGGATCTATTATCAATTGAAAAGGAACCAGTTGAGTCATCAGAGTAATTACCGCCATCATGAAGAACAACCATAAAAAATTCAGCCAATCCTCTGATTGCATGTTCTGTGGCCTCTGAGCTTCCTGCAGCTCCACTAATCATAGATTTAGACATATGCAAAACCTTCGCTAGTTGACTGACAACTCCAGGTAAAAAGAATGCCAAAGCATCGGCAGTACCAACCTGCTCCACAAGCAAAAACACAAGGAGTGGCTTATAATAATACCTTCGGTGAGATCCAGTAATTATTGGATATCCTAGAATAAATGGAGGCCAGCAAAAGGTGATTTCCATATTCTATATGCTTTAGAGAGAAATATCATGCAAAAAAGAACGTCAATATTTAATATTCTTATAACCATTGTATTGTGAAACTTATTGCAGGCTGGTGATTTGTTGCATGGTGAAATGCATATTTAATTAACAACAGTCCCAGTTATCATCCCAACTGTGTAGAACATTGCAGGTTACCAGCTATATCAAGATAGCACAAGTTAAAGTGCAAGTCTAACCAACAAATCCAGTGTCCTTTACCTTAGATACAAGCACTCGAAAAGTCACAAAAGCTTCAATACGTAGGCTTGCACTGCCCCTATGCCCTCTGGTAACCTCGGCATCTGCAGCCTTCAACGCAAATCGATCAAATAACACAGAAGGAATACCAATACTCAAGAAAACATACAAGACAGGAAGAGAGAAAGAAAAAAGAGAGGATGTGAATTGATTTCTGAATCACACGTATTTTCATAAGAAGAATAGCAACATCTATTATAGAATGTAATCTCATTCATCTGCAATTCATACTGTGCTCACTATGCTATCGTACATATTCAAGTATCTCGGTTCTTATATTACCCTTTTCAATAAAGAAAGCATTCGAAGTTAATATATACTCAAGTAAAGCATAGTCAGACTTCATTCTATAGTAAGGAGCTACATGGAACATACATTGAGCAGAAGTGATAACCAGTGTCCAACAGCAGCAGAGGCACTTTGGGACTGGAGAAAAGCAAGCAGACATCCATTCGGTCGAGATTGATATTTCCAGTGTGCAATACTTGCAGAACCCAAATCATTGCCATCAGAAAGTAATGGGCAAACGAGAGTCTGTCGACATGAGCAAGCCTCGTCTGCGCACGGCCGGAGATTGGAAACTAACATTCTAAAGCATCTAATAACCCCTTCTCGGAACTCCTCTGCAGCATCAGATGGAGACAGCATAGCTCCACCGGTCAGTTTCTTGAGCACTACAGTCATCTGTACAAGTGCGCTTGCAAAATTCAGATTAGATGGATCACCAATTGACTTTAAGACATTACTTGAACTAATAAAACCTGAGAAGCTAACCTGATCAACAGAACTTAATCTACACTTCTTTAGAAGCTCCTCCAAGCACATGAGCACACATTCAGCAACAGTGTCACTAACAGTATGTTGTAGTTTGGCAGAATTTGCTTTGTAATCACCCTTTAGAGAAGACCTACACTCAACTGCTGAATCCAACAAAAGCAACAAGGGGAACAGAGTGTAGCTGCAAAAAAAAGGACTCTAGTGTAAGAATATTAGCATCCCCAAACTCAGAAAGAGATAGCCAAAGGACAGAGAGAGTACTCAAACAAGCGTTCGAGAGCATCAGGCGAAGAGGAGCGAAGGAGTAAGAGCAATCGAGAGAGAGCAGGGGACTGTTTTTTAGGTTTTTGAACGAGCTCCAGAACTTCAAAGCAACAAGACCTCAGCTCGGCGAACAATCGGCTATCAGGCTCGCCTTCGAGCAAGTACTTGCCAATCGATTCTTCTCCTTCTTCCTCCATGAAATGAGCAGGGAGAGCTCAACGGCGATCGAAGTTGTCTGCCTGTTTCCAAACCCGCAAAATCGGAAATCGCTCAAATTCCCCAGAAGCGTCGTCGCTGAAAATTTTCTTCTATGGGGGGGACAGAAGGGGAAATATGTTAATGGGCCTTGGGCCGTATCATGTGGCCCAAAGTATTGGGCCGAATACTAAAAGGACTAGAGTATGAAGCCCAAGTTATCATGTGATTAATCTTAAGAAACTTTTAACTCTTTTTTTGATTGGTGCTCCAAAGTGTTGAGTCCTTCTATTAACTTTTAAACTAAGGGGCACCTACTAACTAGAATTTGCCTTAATTTTAATATCATATAAGATTCCGAGGACTCATGTGAGCTATTCGTGCATGATAATTCTACATCCAATCGGACAATTGGCGTCTGCAGGCTGAAACGGCACACCATGTGAAAGGAAGAACAAATGAGCGCTCTAGGCTGCGTTCGTTTCACCATTTTTTACGTGCTTATAAGCACTTGATTGCTTATTTCATGAAATAAGCAATCCAATTCTCTGTTTGGTTCAAAAAAAATTTAAGTGCTTATAAGCACACTATTACTTATAAGCATCAAAAAGAATAATCAACAGGGGACATACTTACCCAAAATCAACACAATTTTTCAGCAATTGCTTATCTCCAAATTCCCCCTCATACCCCCAACACAAAAAAAAACCCATACCCAACCTTTCTTCTTCGTTGACCCTCACCCACAATTCTCTGTACATCTCCGGCGACCCCATCTCTGGCAATTGGCTCCCCGTCCCTCTGCCACCGCCACCCCTTCGACTTTGCCTCTGCCAGCCCTCCTTCCTCTTCCGGATCCTCGCCGTCCACTCCCTCGCCGGAAACCTCGTGTTCTCCCCGCAACCCCCCTGTCCCTCCCAGCAGGCCCGCACGGCGGAGGAAGCTGCGGCGGCGGGACTTGCGGGCTAGGGTTAGAGCGCGGTGGAGGTTCAGGGACACGTCGCCGGTGATGCAGCGGATGCGGCGGTCGTAGGCGGAGGAGGCTGGCACATCGGCGGCGGAGGAGGATGTTACGGGTTAGATCTAACGGTCCACGCCTCCTGCTACAGATCCCCCTTAATCGAAGCCGTCCCCCGTTGTTGTCTCTGCCCAGTAGAGGAGGAGCTCTGAAAGCCACCGGGCGCCGGCGGGATCCGGCTTCAGATTCCGCCCAAAATTGGTGCTGTTGTTGACTCACAAACGGCAAGACGAGGAGGGTGATCGTTGAAAACACAAATTCTAAGGGAATAGGGTTTTTGTTTTTCATTTGTTTTTTTTGTTTTAAAATTATTTTAAGGGTAAATTTGTCAAAACACATCTAATTTATACAATATCAGCAAACCGCAAACACCCTGTTATTAATCTCAAATATCAGCTTTCAATTTCATTAACGATATCAGCATTTTATATCAGCGTCAGCAATCAATCAGCATCAGCAATCGATCAGCATCAGCAATTGCTTATTGAACCGAACGCAACCCTAGCCTCTAGGCTTCAATTCGGCTGTTAAATATTTTGATAAATACGATCGGAGCAAGAATATTTTGATAAATGCGTAAGCTGGAACAAATAAAACATATGGAACATGAACAAGCAATTGAGATCCTCTAGTCCACTTTTATGATCCACTTTCCTGGTCCCCTATTTTGTAGAGACAAGATTTGGAAAAAAGAAAATAAGATTTTAAGGTTTGTGTGTTTTTTTAATTTAAAAATATTATTTGAACCAATAGAAAACAAGGGACCACCAACTTGGACCAGGGAAGGGTACCAGAAGATCCTTGTTCATGAACAAGACATACGCTCCATGTACCTTTGATTAACAAGCCAGTCACGGGGATGGATAGTGATGATCATGCACATGCATCTATAAGTCTAAATGGTACGTACGTAGCGAGATATGGATATAAATTACTCTACATATATATATATATGTATATGTATATGAAGAAGATGAGAATGATATAAATAAAAAAGTTACAACAATTTTTTAGTACAAAGCAAGTTTTTTGGGTTAGATTATTTTGGTCAAATCATTCTAATTTTGTTGAGCGATCACTATTTAGTGGCTATTAAGTGGACAATAATTATTATGCTTGCCTTTCGTGTAATCCTCTAATAGCTAAAAAAGTCGGTGCACTGTTGATATTTTAAGTAATATTATTGCTTTTTGATAATCGAAATAACAATAAGTGCTTGGTTGACTCATTTCATTCTGATTGATGGAGTAAAATTTTCTTAGATTAGAGATCGTAAGTAGCTATCAAGTGAACAAAATACATTAGATATATTAGATAGTCCATTCTATAAGGAACCAATAAAAAGAAACAAATTGTGGGTCGCCATTTTTCTCTCGATATGTTTCCCTCAAAGACAAATGTTTTGCTTTCGTACTCAAAAGTTGCTAGGCAAGAAATCATCAAACAAGGTTACAATACAAACCACACAATAGTAATTACTGTATGATTATTAATTAATACCTGTACACTCACATGTCTTTTCAGTCTTAATTTTTAGGCTGATTATCTACTAATTAAATGTCTACAATTATGCTTATAGAATAATCGTAAAATAGTTGTAACTAATTATTAAGCTACATTATTAGTGGAGGAAATATTTTTCTAATGGTCTAATCGATTGCATTTTGATTGCAACATATTCACACTACTACTGTTGACGTTCAAGATTTGAAACCGGCATTCTGATTTCTGATCTTCATTCACAATTGGATATACATACATACATACAAGAGTATCCAATGACAAAAACATATGCTCAGTCCAATATTGATTACTCTGTAGTATGATATCTCTGACAAGAGCCACTAAATTCTATCTTGAACAAGAAAATCAAATAGTACTCCCTCCGTCCCATTGAGTTTGTCTTATAGGACAAATTTTGCGGTTATTAAGGAAGTGATAAAGTATGTATTGAGATATGAGAAAGTGGGTAAAAGTTGAAATTGAATGGGGGTAGTTTTGTAATTTTATATGTGTAAAAAGTTGAAAAGGATAAAGTAGAAGGAAAAGTTGGATTTTGGGTGTAAAAAGTGAGTTTGAATAAGGGTAATATTGTAAGAAATTGTTGATATAAAAGGAAAGAGGACAAACTTAAGGGGACGCCTAAAATGGAAACGAGATAAACTCAATGGGACGGAGGGAGTAATACTGTAAAAGATTTTGAATCAGATTAGTTGCAGAAGGAAACACATCACTTGTGAAAACTGTGTTCCTCTGCACAAATCACCACACATTTCTGTTCCCTCTCTACTTGTTTTTTCTGCAACTTCAATGCCAAAATTTGAATTTGACCGCATTAATTGAATTTTACTGGATTTGGTTACAACAGAATTGACCACTATGGCAATGCAGTTTCCGAATCCATGAAACAGAGCATGTGGATGTGAATTTGAACAAGAATGAAACTAGATCAATATCATATGAACGAATATATAATCATGAATTTTATAATAACTTAATACTAGGCAATGCTCTTCCCGGAGCTGATCGGATAAAAAATCAGAGGAAAAAGCGACCAGGCGCTTACTGAATTACATCGTCACCGCCACTGGCTCACACCAACACCTCCGGGAATGAAAGAAAGAAAGAAAGAGACAGACTAAAGAAGAAATTGCATCTATGTACAATCAATTGAGCAAAAAAAAACATCTCAGATCTGATTAATTTCCTAATTTGCTTTTCTCTGATTTTGAATTCCTCTTACTTCTTAAAAGAGAGAAATCACACCGCTAGGCGAAGAGTTCGGCGGCGGCGGAAGGAGAGAGGGAGTCGATGAGGTCGAGGACGTCGGCGGAGAGTCCACGGCGGCCGGAGCGGAGCGCGTGGAGGACGGACTCGAAGACGGCGACATGGCAGGGGATGTGGAGGACTCCTTTCTGCTGGTATCCGTACTCCTGAGCGGATCGGTTGAGGAGCTTGATGAAGATCGGGTGGTTAAGCAGATCGGCGCTGACGGCGAACCTCTGCATCTCGTCGCCGACGAAAACCGGCACGTGTCCCGACGGAACCTTGCCGGAGACGGAGTTGCGCCTGCTCCGGCGCCCCGCCGTCGCCTGCGAGTTGAGAGTCTCCGATCGGAGGAGGCAGTAGGAGGTTTTGGCGGCGGAGGAGGAGTCCGCCACGCGAGAGAATCGCCTCAGCAGAGTCTTCATCTTTTTTCTGTTGAGAATTTCTGTTGAGAGAGAAAGAGAGAGAGGCGTGAGGATTTGGGAATTGGAAGGAGATGGAATTGAAATTGAGTAGTGTGGTTGGGGTTGAGAGACGGGAATATAAATAATGCGGGGCCGAGTTTCCTTTTCATTTTATTTTATTTATATTATTTATTTAAAACAATATATAATTAAAAAATGAAGGGGAAAAAAAGAAGAGAAGGGGCCTCATGTGGAGTGGAGAGGTACAGGGAGTACAGGCGGGTACAAATTGCGTGGGATTTTTTTTCTCGAATATTTTAATTATGCGAAACCGAAAGGGGAATATAAAATCGGATTTAAAAAATGGAGCAGTCCCATGGATGAGGTTTCTGTTTGAAGTGGGGTTCAATTTCATCGGTAATTGTGTTGGTGGTCACACTAGTATGTGTGGTATGAAGTCACTCCTCTCGCCGTTACAAAAGGAGTTTAGATGTGTTGTTTTGTGCCATCACAAGGAGCATGGTTGTTTTCGGGTCCTTATCCCCTCGATTGTCGCGCCTGATTTCGGTTTATCCGGATACCGACTTTTTCCGAACTCTTGCTTTGCGTTGATGTATGCTCTTCACGGATCAACGCGGCTTTGGTTTGAAGTTGTTTCAAGCAGTGAATAAAAAGGCGAAAGGCGAACAAAGACGATATAGGTCTCATTGCCTAGGCGAGAGGCAAGAGGCGAAAAGCGAACGCCTTTTGTATCAAGGCGCTCCATAATGCAATATGTATATATCCTAAGTTTTGGATATAAGAACACACATATATATACATTAATTAATGAAAACTTATAAGTTAGACATTTTAAATATCATAACTAAGCACTTAGTGTTAACTTATGCATAGGTAGATATCGATAGAAGACAAATTAGGAGATTGAAGATGTCTATTTGTTTTCTTTTACTTGAAATTAGGTTTAAAATTAACAAAGATTCAAAATTTTACTACTATTTTAAAAATATTTTTGTGTTATTTTATTCTAAAAACATACTTTACCAAAAGGCGCTAAAGGCGAGCAGGCGAGAGGCGAGTGCCTAGGCGACAAAGGCGCTCGCCTTTTAGAAACTGCCCGCCTTGACCTATGAAAGGCGATGAGGCCATTGCCTTACTGCCTAGGAGAGAGGCGCTCGCCTAGGCGTCGCCTTTTTATTCACTGGTTTCAAGTTACCGTTTAGATTTAAGTTACTTTAAGCTGTTTTTTCCATCTCTAAGGTCACCGTTATACCGGTCGTTACCGTTGACGGTATCTCAAGACATGTTTTGGTTTCAAGTTATTCTAGTTACCGTTGAGATTTAAGTTACTGTTAAGCCGTTTTTTACATCTTTAACGTCACCGTTATACCGGTCGTTACCGTTGACGATATCTCAAGACATGTTTTGGTTTCAAGTTATTCTAGTTACCGTTTAGATTCAAGTTACTTTAAGTCGTTTTTTCCATCTTTAACGTCACTGTTATACCCGCCGTTGTCGTGAGCGGTATCTCCTGACATGTTTTGGTTTCAAGTTATTCTAGTTACCGTTTAGATTTAAGTTAATTTAAACTCTATTTTGCATCTTTGACGTCATTGATATACCAACTTTTACCGTTACCGGTATCACTTGTTAAAAGGTAGACTGTATTCGGTCATGAAAAACTAGGCATTTTCCTTTTATTGATGATTGTGTCTATTGTTTACCGGTATCTTTAGCCACCATTCTAACCGAGATAGCCTTCCAATATATCGTTAGAATTGAGTTATTTAAATAAAATATGGGCTAAAATTTAAAATTGTCTTGAGACGAAACATGACTCTAATAGAAATTGTATTATTTTAATGTATGAGGTATTCAACGTATTGCCGAGGAAAAGACAAAGACGTCATGGAAATGAATAAAGGATATATGATCGAGTTTTAATCAATAGTACGTATAATTTGATGACTCAATCCCCACCTCCTCGACCTTCTATGACATTTGCTTTTGCTTTCTAAAAACAATTGTCAAAATAATATCATTTTAACCTTATTTTTAAAAAAATACTGAAAATAATGTCATTTGATCATTATCTATGAAAAAGTATCAAAACCAGAACTTTCTTATAAAAAACTTTGTTAAACTCGAGATCAATATTATATTTTACTCATAGTTTTTAGATATACAAACTCTATTACATCGCTCATACCATGACACAGGGGTGGCCCAATTAAAGCAGCCTGTTCAGGGCTCCCAAAATACTAAGACCCAAAATTTAAAAGCCCATATGTAGTTTTTATTATTTAAAATACAGTTAATATCTTCTTTCTTCTAATAAAACAATAAATTGCCTATCTGGGACGTGGGAATTCACTATTTACGCTTCTGATTCACTTTCCATTGGAACCCCAATTCTCAATTCCCCAATTTCCAATATCAGAAAAAAAAAATCACGCTTTCATAATTCTTGCCCATTCCTTTGAAATTCTTTGTGATTTCCTAGTTCCTACTAGGAATTAATTACGGCATCAAAGAAAAATTTATCAAGCTTCTTCAACTCCAAAAAAAATTTATTAGGACCCCTTTATAATTTGAAAACATGGTCTCTAAATACCATTGACCGCCACTGCCATGACAACACTTTATCTATAACTTCTTTTCCGATCTATTTTGCCGATATAGTTTACACCCGGCTTCCAATAAGTTTTGCATCCTTCACTGCTCGCAAATTGAGACTAGGAGGCATCTAGCGAAAGTGAAAGGCAGCTGGTATAGGAACGAGTGGTGAAAGGTTGTTTATATTCGTTAGTCGTTGGGGAGTCCTTTGCTGTTTCGGTACAATGCAATGTTTCATGACGCGTTTTTCCTATATTTTTCTTTTCATTTGTGGCCTCATTTCCTTGTACTAGACTACTAGTACGAGTATTCTATTACTTTATTTCATTCTCTTATATTTTACAGTAAAAAAATGGAATGGGATGAGTAGTTAGTTGGTCTTTATGACTCAGCTGAGCCCAACTACCATGTTGTTGTAGTTGTCTCAAATACTAGTAGTAGCCTTTTTTCTACGGTAGCCCATAGCCCTTTGCCATCAAATTTTACAGGTACGAGGGCTGAAAAGTAAAAAACGCGTGCCAATTGCAGACGGGGACCAATTTTTACATTAATGTCTGTTAATGGTCCAATTTTTACATAAACGTGCATATATACTTTTGACGCATATTTTGCTATAAAAGGTATTGATTTATGGTTTTTGCCCAAAGAAGTCTGTATAGTCATGTACGTGGCAAGATTTTTTCAGTTCCATATCCAACTTCTACAATATGCTTGTGTTTGTTTTACACATTCCACTTTTTATGCCTTTGTTTCTAGTTTTGGGAAACTCTCAAATGTACCAAGACTGTGATACATACATACTGTATATGTCAAAAGCTGACATGATCCGACCCAAAAATTATAAGGCATTTAATCCGGAAATTTAGATTCAAATCCAGTTTCAATCCGATCCAAATGATCACCCGAACTCATTGGGTTGACACGATTTATTATAGTTTAAAATATATGAAATTTATTATCAAAATATATAAAAATAATATTTTATTGCTTGAATAGAATCTTATTTAAATGATGGTAAAACATTTGATACTCTTCACATGTTGGGCTGATCTGACCTGACCCGAAAACTCGCAATGATCCGACTTGATTGACCAGTGACTTGTTATCAACCCAACCCGATTGACTCGTAACTCATTATAGACCCGAACCCGTTTCAACCCAAAGCCCAAGATAACCTGATCCGACCGGCCCAATTTACATGTTCAAATACACATCAATTCAAGTTCGTTCTTTATCAAAAGAAGAGTTCATATGGAATTAATTAAACACATGAATTAATTAATTACTAGATGAATTATAATTGATATATTGTAAAATGTGATCTCTAAATGTCTCAAACCTAAACTCAATTATTTTTAGAGAAAAATACTCAAACAACAACATCTAGAAGGAGTATGCTTAAAGTCTTAAACACTAGTACGTACGAAATTAAAGTTTGTCCGTTTGGACCAATTTTGATTTTTTCTATGTCAACCAAAAATCTACGTATATAACTTGCAAGAACAACATTGCCAAACTTAAGTTGACACGAGTTATCATGGTGGAAAAAACAAAGTTGAGCCTCATCACCATTTAGCAATTCTTGTTACAAAACGAAGAATTCAATTTAATAATATGTCGTAGCATGTTGGGAACCAACTTTTTTTAAGATGCCCACTGATTCACAAAAGCTCTATATCCAGCTCGATCCGAGTAGCGCATCTGGTTTTGGTGGGTGAGTCTTCCAAAGAGCATTTTTTGACATTCACTGGAATTGAATTCCAGATCTCATGAATGTGGAGCAGGCCGCTTACCACTTGAGCGAACTTCCTTTGGTATGTTCAAACCAACTTTAGTCAAGCAATACAAACGCAAATCTCAATCCATTATTTAAAAAGTGGGAAATTCCGCCCGGTAACCACGAGGTTTTGCAAATTCCGCGTGGTACCCAAAGGTTTTCGGTATTCCGTGTGGTAACCACGAGGTTTTGCGGATTCCGCATGGTAACCTTGGTCTTTTAAAAAAAGTTAAAATTATATAAAAACATACCCTTCCTTTCTACTTAATTACACAAATCGCCCTTTTTTAAGTTTTTCTTTTAAACTATCTAATCTATTTTTATAAAACACCTAACTTCATAATTTTAGTATTATATTTTTTTATTTACCCTTTTTCCATGAAACTATATATTGTTATTTTACAAAATCTTATATATTTTTTTATTATAAAAAGAACCACATTTTTCAAATTTGTATAAAAAATAGTTCTTTTTTCAAATTAACAAAAGCATACCTAATTTTTAAGAAACTACCATTTCTTATTAACAAAATATAAACTTGAACTTTATTAATAGTTGATCCTTTAAGAGGGTGTTCTTTAAAAGTTGGTGCACTAGTTCAAGTAATTTATTTTTTAAATAAAATAGAATTATTTTTTCTTAACATAATGTACATATACCATGACATTAAAAATGTGTAAACATTATAGGTTTTTTTACGGAATGTTCAATTTTAGGCAATTTTTTGTATTTATAATAAATTAACATTTAAAAATAAATTATGTATTAAGTAATACTTCTCACTAAGTATATTAATAAAATATATTTGATAGTTTTGTTGAAAAAACCTATTTAAATGATACTTCAAATTAGGTATAATATATTAATTTGTTTTTTATTTTCTCAACAAACCTATCAAATCTATTTTAATTTTTTAATACGAATTTGAAAAATGTGGTTCTTTTTTTAATAATTAAAAAATATAAGATTTTGTAAAATAATAATATATAATGTCATGGAAAAAGATTAAATAAAAAAAGAGATATATAATATTAAAATTATAAAGTTAGGTGTTTTATAAAATAGATTAGATAGTTTAAAAAAACTAAAGATAGGGTAATTTGTGTAATTAAGTAGAAAGGATGGGTAAGTTTTTATATAATTTTAACTTTTTATAATAGACCAAGGTTACCATGCGGAATCTGCAAAACCTCGTGATTACCACACGGAATACCGAAAACCTTTGGGTACCACGCAGAATTTGCAAAACCTCGTGGTTACCGGGCGGAATTTCCCTTAAAAAGTTGTAGTACGGTATGACAAGTTACGTAAACATAGAGTCTTAAACATCTCACATGATCTAGAACAAAAATCTTATATTCTAAGTAATTACACAAATTCAATATATGTTTGTTAAATAAGTGGGTTTGGTCAATAATTTACCAACTCCGTCTAAAAGATGAACAATTGCTCCATATTTTATGCCTATTTTAAGTAAACTGGCCGGGCCTTATGGTCTGTCGTTTAGCACAGGGACGGATTAGATGAGTACATGAAAGTGATGAAACATCACTCACTATTATTTTTAAGATTTCATACATGTCACTAGACCATGAGATTTAAAAAAGTGGTATTTCTAGTGGAAAATCTAATATTCTTGACTAGTATTTAAACGTTAAAAAAGGAGAAGAGGTTTAAAATCATAAGGAGAAGTTTCATTAATCATGTTAAATAAGTTTAGATTGTCAAATTAGACTAATTCATTGGATTAATTAACCCAAAGACTCGTATATTAGTATAATCAAAATTTGTAAAAACAAAATAGAATTTGATTCACAGGAATATACTCCCAAAAATTCGAGTCTAGTTGCAAGTTGCGAATTTGCAATGTTTGAGCCTTTGAGGTTTTTAGTGGAGTAGCTTTTCCGTATTCCGTACATCAAAAGGACAGATTAGCGGAATTGACCAATTTGTACACGTACACTCTCTTTCTTTCTTTATTCCCACGTCATCAGTGGAGCCCCTTTACATGGATGAATGGATATCTCTTCAGCATTCCATTGCTGACATCATCTATTCCCGTGAATAACGTTTTTTTTTTTTTTTTTATTTCGACCAAAAAAAAAGTTAAATTTTTTTATTTCTAAACATTATTCATTAACAAACAGTACAGTAATTGGTTTCGACATAAGTATTACGTACGGAGTATTCATTAACATATGAATTTGGGTTTTTAATTAAACTATGATACTCCGTAGTAGCTAGTATGATTCAAGGACATAGATTAGATTGTTATAATATTGGTTTCGATAGACTTAATTATAAAAACGAGTTTGCTAATCGATCACATTGTAGTCATCATTGTACAGACGAGCGAGGCATAATCCCAAAATCTGATGATTTGCATTCTACCTAATTAATTACATAATGCTACTCGGTTTCAAAGCTGTAGTCTTTATACTTTCCAACTAAAATTCAGTTGTGATTTCCTTGCATTCTCTCATAATGCACTCCCATATAATTCATTCAGCTTCATAATTATGATTTGCAATCACCCTAGCTAGTTATATTATAATTAATTCTCTACGTACTCGGTTTCAATTTATCTATAGTTGCATTTATTCTTCATTTTTGTTTGACCATTTATATTGTATACTCCTCTATAGCTACTAGCCAGCATACTACGGACCTCCACTGTCGACCCATTTGGCACTCACCCACCTCAATTAATTATTTTTGTGTATTAGCCCGGGCTAAATTAATTGCCTCGGAATTAAATTAAACAATTCATCTTTCGATACATAAATAAAAGGGATTTATATGATTTAATCATATGATATTAAATGCACCGTCACACTGTCTTTGACGTCTTAACGCGTATATGTACTAGTAGTAGCTATTAGACGTCTGACTGAGCCGAGGCCCATGCATAGACATTTACGTACACATGCACATGCATGTTTAGTTTGTAGATCCAATTATAATTTTACTCCATCTAGCTTTTAAAGTTGCTTATATATTGAAATTAATGCATGGTAACATACGTATGCTAAATAGCTAATTGTATACTCTTACTTTTTTAACACGGAAGATACATACTTGAGTCTGAAAATCCAAATTCAAGACCTTATAATCAAGGATTTTATCATTATTTATTTATCAATTAAGGTAGTGAAGCTAGCTTTGCCAATTAGTTTCTGCAAACTTATATTTGGATTGTTCTAATTAGAATAGAGGATCAGCAACACAGCACGTCTTTTAAAAAAGTTATTTAAGTGTTTCATAATTCGTACTAATGATAAGCTTTATTTTCCACAATGCGTGTGTAAAATAGCTAGTTAGCTAGTGATTGGATGCATATATTCGTATAATTTCTGAGTTTAACAGTTTAATTTGACTAGTAGTGTACTATATTATGTACACATATAGTACTATATATAAGTGCGGCTTAATTAGAACTTAGAAGTACACTTTAGCATGCACGTACGGGCATAAGATTAAATGAGGAGACCAGTTCATGAAGTATAACTCCAATCTAGTTGTCTCCTTTTAAATGGCCTTTACAACAATGTCAATCCCGATCTAACATGGCCGGCCTCTTGTACGTCTTTACAACAATCCCAATTCTTGCTCATATATCATTAACACAGCGATAACTAGTACGTAGTACTGTATCAACTTTAAGGGCGCCATCACATAATTTACAGATATACGGAGTACTATTGTATGGGTTAATTGATTAATGGAGTATATATAGATAGGTTAAAAAGTCATAGTTAATGCTCGGTCCAATCAATCAAATAATTAAGTAAACAACGCAAAGTTGGTGGTAATGTTAGGTTATGGTAGCGTAGATAATTGGGAGATAATTAGGAAGCTTCCTGAGGAGCTTCAAAGTCCGTACAGCTACGGATTCACCAACTGTACGTTGTTATGATTTGATTAGTTTTGGAAGGTTTTTTTTAGGAGTCAGGCCAGCCAACTAATTCCGTACGAATATTCCCATCTATTTGACCATTCCTCGTCTGTACGTATACATCTATATATATATATTTGTACCCACTTTACTCTTCCTATTTTTCCAGTTGCGTGGATGGTTCCTCGTCCAATCCGGTAGTATTAAACAAATTTTCATTAATAAAAGGTTTAAAGAAATTGCATAAATCATTTTGGTCGAAACTAAATACGGAGTATTAATCTTGGGTACGTTTAAAAATCACAAGGTTTATTTTACACTAAGTCTAACAGATATTTGATCATTCAGGGTATCACAAAGTGAAAGAGAGATCAACGAGTGAGAGAGAGGGAGGAAAAGAGAGCACACATTCTAGAGCAATCGAGTGCTTTGCATCGACTGAGCAAGAGTTTGTTACAACCTATTTATATGAGCAACAAAGTGCGTGCTAGCTGAGTGGCGTCTAAGCCAGTACAAAACGCGTCATTTCAAGCTATAACAAACAAATATAAAACGTAGCGTTTTAGCTACAAGAACAAATATAGCTAACAGCCCCCCTCAAACTGGAGCAGGGGAAGGCTTGATGAACATGCCCAGTTTGGAAAGCAGATCCTTATGTTGAGAAGAAGGCAGTATCTTGGTCAAAACATCAGCCAATTGATTGGTTGTAGGCAAGTAGGTGAGTTGAAGTAGCCCATCCATGACCTTCTCTCGAGTAAAATGGCAGTCAATCTCAAGATGCTTGGTGCGTTCGTGGAAGACAAGATTGTGAGTAATATGAATGGCAGATTTATTGTCACAATGAAGTATGACAGGCTTGAGAGCAGATTCACCCAACTCTTGAAATAAATTGACTAACCATGTAATCTCTGCAGCAGCATGAGATAAAGCCCTATACTCAGCTTCTGAAGAACTTCTGGAGACAGTAGCTTGCTTCTTGGATCGCCAAGCAATAGGATTGCTGCCATGAAGGATAACATACCCAGTGACAGACCTGCGTGTCATAGGACACCCTGCCCAATCAGAATCTGAGAAGGCTTGAAGTTGAATCTTGTCACCAGGATGAAAAATAAGACCAAAGTGAAAAGTTCCTTTGATGTAACAAATCAGGTGAGTCAAGGCTTCCATATGAGAAGCAAGAGGTTTCTGCAAAAACTGACTCAAAACCTGAATTGCAAAAGAGAGATCAGGTCTAGTGTTGGTCAAGTAGTTGATTTTACCAACTAAACTTCTGTAAAGAGATGGATCCGCCAAAGGATCACCATGACCTGAATCACCAAGCTTGAAATTAATAGGCAGAGGAGTAGCTCTCGTATGAAGATCATGAACACCAGCTTCTTCAACCAACTCTCTGGCAAACTTAGTTTGAGAAAGGATCATGGAATCCCCTTGATACAGAACTTGAATGCCAAGGAAGTAATTAAGTTCACCAAGATCTTTAATACTGAATAATGTATGTAAGGAGCATTTGAGATGATCAATAACAGACTGGTCAGAACCTGTAACAATGATATCATCCACATAAATTGCCACAATAGTCACACTAGAACTGGTCTGTTTGAGAAAGAGAGATGAATCATGCTTGGACTGGGTAAAACTGAGAGCCTCTAATGTAGTAGTAAGCTTATGAAACCATTGTCTTGAAGCCTGTTTAAGACCATATAAACTCTTTTTCAACAAGCAGACATTATTCATAGGATTATCAACTCCATCTGGCATCTTCATGTAAACTTCTTCAACTAAATCGCCATGCAAGAAAGCATTATTGACATCTAGCTGAAAAACTTTCCAATGTCTATTAAGAGCCAAAGATAATAAAGCCCTAACAGTGGTCATACGCACAACTGGAGAAAAGGTTTCATCAAAATCTAAACCTTGTTGCTGGGTGTATCCTTTGGCTACAAGTCTAGCCTTATACCTCTCAATGCTCCCATCAACTTTAAGTTTGATCTTATACACCCATTTGCAACCAATTGCTCTCTTGCCTGCAGGTAAAGCTACAACAGTCCAAGTATGGTTAGAAGATAAAGCTTCCAGTTCTCTGTTCATGGCAAAAACCCAGTTTGGATCCTTGGAAGCTTGTAGGTAGGTTTTAGGTTCAGAAATGGTAAGGGTAGAATTGGGAGCAAGGATGGAAGGGGCAAAAAATGAACCAGCAAAACCATCAATGAGAGGAAACTGATTTGTAGCATCAGACAAATTCACAATATAATCTTGTAAATATGAAGGTGGATGATGAGCACGGGTAGACCTCCTAGGAGGAGGAAGAGGTGAAGGTTCTATGGGTGTTGGTAAGTCTGAAGAGGGAGAAGGGTCTGTGGATGAAACTGGTGTAGATGTTGGGGAAAGGACATCATCCAAAGAAGAAGGTAGATAATGTAAAGGATCAGGTGTGGGAGTTGGTGGGGTTGGTGGTGTGGTAAATGGGGTATGAGAGGGGAAAAATATAGGATCACAAGCCGGATCAACTGTAGGAAGAGGAAAGGACGATGCTAGCTTGACATTGGGTAAATGCAATGGGAAAGTCAGCTCATGAAACTGAACATCCCTGGAAACATGGACTTTTTGTGTAGAGATCTCCAAGACTTTATATCCTTTAGTCCCTGTAGGATATCCAATAAAAATGCAAGGAGAACTTCTGCTATCAAATTTAGTCCTGTCACGTTTCAGAGTTGAAACATAACACAAACAACCAAAAGGTCTAAGGTATGAATAATCTGGGGGATGGCCATGTAATTTTTCATAAGGTGTGAGAAAATTTATACTGGATAGAGGAATTCTATTAATAAGAAAGGTTGAGGTTAAAATGCATTCACCCCAGTATGTGTTTGGTAGGTTAGATTGGAACAAAAGGGCTCGAGCTGTTTCTAGTAAATGTTTATGTTTGCGTTCAACAACTCCATTTTGTTGTGGGGTGTCAACACAAGAGGTATGGTGAGAAATACCATTGGTTAAAAAAAATGTGCTAGCATCATCACTTAAGAACTCTTTGCCATTATCAGACCTGACAGTTTGAACTGAACAATGGAACTGTTTTTGGACAAAAATTATGAATTGTTTAAGAAAGGTGAAGGCATCACTCTTGTGAGTAAGTAAATGAACCCATGTGGTTCTGGTATAGTCATCAACAACTGTGAGAAAGTAGCTGAAACCATTATAGGTTTTGACACGATAAGGTCCCCAAATGTCTGTGTGCAAAAGCTGAAAAGGTGCAGTAGTATGAATGCTACTAATAGGAAAGGATGCCCTGTGCTGTTTAGCCTTTGGACAAATAGTGCAAATTTGATGTTGATGAACATTCTTTATTTCATGAGAAAAAGGGAAACGAGACAAAGTCTCAAAAGGCACATGGCCTAATCTCAAATGCAACAATTCAGGGGACAAACAAGCATTAGAATGTGCATAAGAAACATTGTTTAACTGGTTATTACAACTTGTGTCCAAAGAAGACAAAGTACTGGAATCTAAAATCTTGGACTCAAAGGATGGTTTGCTGGATTTGTGGTGATGTAAAGGCCTCTTGAAACTTCACCAAGCACTTGAGGAATGCTCGTTGAAGGGTCCTGAACAAGGCAATGAGAAGGGGTAAAAAGGATATTAGCTTGAAGATCAACTGTAAGCTGGCTAACTGACAGCAAATTAAAGGTGAATTCAGGGACATGAAGAACATTTTTGAGGATAATGTCAGATGTAAGTTGAATGATGCCAATATGTGCAATCTTAGCTTGTTTGTTATTGGGCAAGGTAATATAGTTGGACTTATTGTAAGGTTCAAAGCTGGAAAACAAGGCTAAATGAGGACAAATATGGTGAGTTGCTCCACTATCAATGACCCAAACATAGGAATTACCACAAATTGAGAAGCAGAAGGTCTTACCTGCTAACATACATGACTTGTTGTCCTCTGCGGAAGAGCCTCCAGTTTGTTGCCTCTCAAGCATGGCAATAATCCTGTCATATTGAGCCTTAGTGAACATCTGCCCTTTGTCAGCATTTTCCTTGTTCTCCTCTGACATAGAAGTGTTGCCTGCAAACTTCTTCTCCCTGTCTTTAGGATAGCCATTGATTTTGTAGCATCTGCTCAAAGAATGACCTGGCACTTTGCAATGATCACAGTAGTAATTGACCTTCCTCATAGGTGTTCCTCCTGAACCACTAGCAGTTGAAGAACTGTTGCCAGAATTAGATCCTGAATTCCCAGAACTGGATGAGCCACCACCTTGTTGAGAGAATTTTGGATTGAAATTCTGACCATTACTCTGATTAGAATTTGAGGAGCTAGATTTCTGTTTAGGAAATACACTCAAAGCTGTAGAATCACTGCCAATACTAACTGACTTGTTAGATAAGCCTCTCTGCTTTTCCTCCTGTAAAACCATCTGATATACCTCTCCAATAGTTGGAGTTGGTATCCTCATCAAAGCATTAGCACGAACTGAGCTAAATGACTCATTCAAACCAACCAGAAATTGCAAGATCTGTTGATTTAAAATCATCTGAGGAACCGAATTAAGAGATCCACATTTACCACACTTTGGCATCTCAACAAGAATCAGATATTCTTCCCAGAATTTCTTAAACTTTGTATAATAAGCTGAAATTGAGAGATTACCCTGACTAATCGTGAACAACTCCTTCTGAACTTGATAAGTTCTCGCCAAGCTTGGTTGTCCAAAATGTTGCCTCAGATCGGACCAGATGTCAGCAGCTGTATCACAATAGAGCAAGGTTTCTGCTATGTCCTTCTCAACAGAATGTAATAACCACGAAATCACCATACTGTTACATCGCATCCATTGCATCTCATTTGGAGATCCTGGATCTGGTTTCTGACAGACACCAGTCACGAAAGTGATTTTGTTTTTCGCCTTCAAAGAGACCTCAACAGCACGTCTCCATTGATTATAGTTACAATCATTCAGAAGTTGAGATGCAAGAGAGTAAGTAGGATGATCGGAGTGATGAAGATACAAAGGATGATTCGGATCTGAAATCGACAAACCTAGATCTCCTGTCGCAGCGGAATTGGCCAAACCAGATGGATTTGGAGCGGGATTTGCAGCGGAATTAGCGGTGGAATTTGCTTCTGCCATGGTGATGCAAAGCGAAAAAGGAACGAAAGCTCAAAGAATCGATCGGTGCTCTGATACCATATCACAAAGTGAAAGAGAGATCAACGAGTGAGAGAGAGGGAGGAAAAGAGAGCACACATTCTAGAGCAATCGAGTGCTTTGCATCGACTGAGCAAGAGTTTGTTACAACCTATTTATATGAGCAACAAAGTGCGTGCTAGCTGAGTGGCGTCTAAGCCAATACAAAACGCGTCATTTCAAGCTATAACAAACAAATATAAAACGTAGCGTTTTAGCTACAAGAACAAATATAGCTAACACAGGGTTGCCTAATCTAACTCGATGTCATTCTCTTACATGACGATTCACACCATTGGCCCAATCATCACTCTCGATCTATTGGTGAATTCTTACATTTCCGTAAGCCATCGATTCGAACCTACAACCTAATGATCACAGACGTTGTTACCTTCGAGATTGGCTAGTGTGGTTTGGCAATACAACGCGGTCGTTAATCGATCATATCCTAGTCTGTTACGTTGTGTCCGCCTCGATCATAAAATGATGAACAACAAACGACCATTAATTAACATGATGAGCATCAAAAGACCATTTAGCATGAACAAACTGAAAAATATGCTTTTCTTGACCGAGTTTATACATCCTTGAAAAGGGTATAACTGACACATGGTACGTAGCAAAGTCATGTGATTTTACAAGGATATGTGAGCAAGTTATCGTTAATTCATAATCATGTCACATGGTTCATCTAAACGGGCAGATTTGAGAAAATCATTGTATTAGTCTCATATAAATAAACATATTTATCAAAGCGGTACGTACATCTGGGGGAGCTAATTAATTAAGCTATAGGATTTGTACAGCTTGTAAGGATTTTCTGACTCTTTTTTGAGGTTAACTTAATTGCATGTTATCAGACTAATTAGTGAAGAATCTAGATCTTGAAGAGAAGAAATCCAACATCCAACAATGTGAGTAAAATTGATGACTAGATCTAAAAAATGGCATATATATGTTGTACGATGGACGTAGCATGCTAATATGTTGAACGTGAAAAATATGGTAGAGAATATGCATCTCAGCATATGTGCATGCACAAACAATTGCATCACGAAAATTGGGTATACTTTTGAACATACGTGAGCAAATTGAATAGTACAATCCTTGTGAAAATAGAAAAGAAAACGTTCCACACATTATGATAGGCTCATGGCTACGGCTACCTCACCTAACCAGAATTAAAGTGAACCCTAATACTTACTTTTTCAACCCAAAAAATCCGTTGAAAATTTATGCTACATCAGTATATAATTCCATGTTCTACTTTCTCAAATTTTTCATTGAGAATTGAGATTCGTCAACCATGCATTTCTACGTACTTTCCAATCGGCTATTTGGCTTAAAACATACGTGACCCCCTAAACTTGCACACATTAGTCATTTTAGCACCTCAATTCATCGGGTATTCACTTTGACACTTAAACTCAACGTTTTGTGACCGATCAGACACTCGGACGCTGACATGGCAAAAAAATTTGCCACGACATTGCCACTTAGGCTAACACTTACTTGCCATGTCATTATTTGATTAAAAAAACAATAATAATAACAGATTTAAAATAAAAATAAAAACCAATTGCCAAACCCCAATGCCTCTTACGGGCCCCACACCCACCTTCTTCACCCATCCCTCCCGATGCCTCCGCCTCCGGCCAATTGCCCAACCCCATCTGCAACTTCACCAACCCAAATCCTTGGATTTGCAGGCAACCAACATCGGCAGCCCCGTCTCTTTCCGCCTCCGGCCAAGATCTGGAGCCACCGCCGACGAGCCATCTCCCTCTCGCTCTCTCCGCTCACTCGCCCTCACACCCACCACTTCCGGCCACGCCAACTCTTCCCCCCCACCCCCCCCGACCCCCGACCCAACGCTCGCCGGCCTGCCCTTGGCTTCCCCGACGCCTCTCCTCGGCCTCCGCTCCGGATCTGAACTCTAAGACCCGCCGGCCACCCTCGGTTCTCCTCGTTCCAATCTCCGACGGTTCTCCTTGTAATTCCCCAGCCAACATCCCGACGGCGAGCCCACACCGCCACCACGCCGGCCCTCTTCGCCCTTCTCTCGCACACCCCCTTCTCTCTCCTCTTCCTCTCCGACCCCTCTAGCTTCCCTCTTCTCCGGATCGGAGCTGCAAAGGACTCCGCCGGGCGCCAGCCCCATCCGGTGACGGCCACACCCATAGAGATGCCTCACGCCACCACCACGACTCGCTCCGCTCGGCCCTCGCTATCCCAGATCTGGGCTCACACCCGTTCGTCGGCCCTTCCCGACGCTACCCCGGCCCCAACGACCGCCCTAACTCTCTCTCGACCTTGCCGGACGCACGCAGCGGAGGGCGGGCGGCGAGGATGACGACGAAGTCGTAGTCGTTGGATCCGATGGCCGGCGGCGGACCTCCGGCGCGCATGAGGATTGGGTGGTGGAGGAGGTAGAAGGGGAGGGGTGAGGATTGGGTGGTCGGGAAGAAGGGGTGAAATTTGGGGTTTTTATTTTTTTATTTTTTTTTTAATTTGTTTTTTTTTCTGTTTAAATAATGACATGGCATGCAAGGTGTCAATCTCGTGGCAAATTTTTTTGCCATGTCAGCATCCAGGTGTCCAATTGATTCCAAAACGTTGAGTACAGGTGTCAAAGTGAATACCCGATGAATTCAGGTGTCAAAGTGACTAATACGTGCAAGTTTAGGAGGCCACGTATGTTTTAAGCCCTTTCCAATCAATGCATGCGTACACAACTACACATGCATTGTTTTTCTTTTTTGTGCATTCTCCTAAGCTCATATGTACAACATGCAAAGTAGGGAAAATAATGCTCAAGCAATCTCAACTATACACTACATTCAACATAATTTGAGCTAATAGCTTAAATGAAAATAATGTTCAAGCAATCCCAACATGCATCTGGTTCAATCAGCCCCAATTCCAAGCCCGAGTCTAGACCATAACAAGGAAGAGTCGCTGGTTCCGAACCGACTTAGCTAGTTTTTGACCTGATTCATTCCAGTCTTGCAGACTTAATACTGTAAACATCAAAATTTTCATACTTGGTACAAAGTTTCTTAAAATTGTGTTTGTTTGGGCATTAAAGTTAGGGGATTTGGGCAGTGGGCACTATCCTTCACACGTACAACTGTTTTGTGTACAAAAAACCTGCAATCCTGTCACGCCCGCACAGGACAAAAATTGCAATTAATTCAAAAGCTTTGGTTCGGATGAAATTCCACCATCACATAATTTGGTCCCCTTAAAGTGTCTGGTGAAGAGCAAATGCGAATCTAGACTGGGCAAAAGACATCCTTTTGGGCTGGCAAATGGGTCACCCTAGCTCTCTACTACGTACACCTATTAATGAATTGTGTATATGTCATCTTGTCCTGCTAATCCTTCAATACATCTGGGTTAGGTTATATTAGTAGTTTAATAATAATAATAATATATTTTGAGTAGTAGCCTTTTAATCATGCCATAAACAAAGTTCCTAGCTCATTCAGAGAGTCACACAAGTCACGGCATGACACAAGCTAAATTTGACAATTCTAAACTTAGGCCGGTTGTCCTTTTTTAATATAATTATACACCACGTATTTTTAATTTTTTTTTATAGAAAAAGTAGTTTGGGCTTGAATCATATTTTTTTTAGTTTCGGTAGAGAAATGTTATTCTAAAAATGTGTATCCAACAACTAATTTATAAATGATCAAACTTTTTTGAAAAATCGATCAGGAAGAAATAAATGTTTACTCAAGTGTGTGCAGAAAAGTCTATGAAAATTTATTTCCTCATTTTTTGTAACATATTTTGGAGTATCATCTTTTACTAATTTACTTTGTTTGAAACAAAAAAAAAAGTTTCAACTCCAGCTTTGAAAATGCTATATATTGGAACTCTAATGATTTGAAAAGGAAAAAAGAGCTGGTTGAATTTAGAAATTTCTAAATCAAAATGAAGAAAGCTAAGATTTTATAAGTTTTGTCAATTTGCAATTAGATTAGATATAGATATTTATTCATACCGACATTCCAATATACAGGAGTTTTGTTTAAAATACTGATCACATCTCATAATCAAAAAAATACTTACATTGCATAATGAATTATCAAACTTGTTTTTAAAAAATCAGAGAACCCAAGCGTGTAGGGCTAAAATGCAAAGCCAGCTGATTGTAGGGCACGTTATGTCAGATTTTATGATGACAATTGCCTTTAATGTAAAATGGCCCCATCTGATCTGCCACTTAGGTTACCTTGATAAGGCATCTAAACATCAGCTCGGTCCCTCCTTGTTCAAGCTTGGTCGTTTTTCTTTTCTTTTCTCTTTCACTTAATTAAAAGTAGATAGTTATTTAATGTGTTATTGAGAAGGATAAGGCCTAATCTAATTATTGTACGTGCGAAATGATGCAGAAGGGAATTGGCTTTTTTCAACATTACAGCTTCGATTTGCAACAAGTCATAATCACAGTTTAAGAGTTAAGCAATGCTTGAAGAATTGCAAACATGGCAAGAGAAAACTGCATTTGTATATCAACTACATTATACAGACATAAATTTACATATCAAGAGCAGAAATGATTAACCCAAATGTTAAATTTTGTTAGCACACCTGAGCAAGCTGGCTAGTACTTCAGTGGTGAGAAATTGTCTCTTGACTCTTGATACAGATCGTGCTCTCAATCAGCTGAAACAACAATAATGGAAGGTGAAAACCAGCAGCTTCAAAAAAATTAGTGTCAAAGGCTACTGAGCATAATTTGTGGAAAAGCAGTACTTACAGGGACAAAGAAAACTTAAAGCCCATCCAACTCCCGGGATCTGAGAGAGAAAGACCCTCATAGTTGGCCAAAATCCGCTGAAATGTTTCTAGTGGTTAGAGATGATTTATGAATAATGACGATCAACCAAGAATCTAAGTCAATAGATTGAGGCTTACCCAAAAAGAAGGAAACAGCCACCGATTTCCAAGATAATGCCCAGAAGAGGCCACCGAACGAACAGAAAAAAGAGCCCTAGGACAAAGCAAAGAGAACCCTACAGCAGAGAGGCAAAGATAAGCAAAAGCCTTACTTACATGCTAATGGACTCGGATTCAAGGCGTTTTGGATCAAGTCATTTATTTAATGCGTTATTTTCAGGATCGTACAAGTTAATGCATTAAATGATGCAATCCACGCACACCCTCAATCAATTCTAGATACTGTCCAATTCGATGCAGTTTAGCCAGCTAAGAGTGTCATTGCACAAGAAAATCGGACAGAAAAGGAACGTATGCATTGTAAACCACTAAGAAAACACAACTCTTGATGAAGATTCAACATGACAACAAAATGTAGTTTAATCAGTCAATATTGCTGTTCTCAGCACATAAGGCATTCATTTCTATTGATCAATATTAACAATGTAAACTATACATCATACCTTATAGTTCTTTTTTTGATCGAATCATACCTTATAGTTTGCTCTGCTACTTAACAGTTTTAGCATAGACTGCCAACCAAGCAAGATTGTCACTCCAGTTAACCAGAATATCTGCAAGAAGATGATAAAATGTCATGACTCTTATCCGCTTTTATAAATAGCAGGACTAGTGATGAATACGACTCACATTTCCCAAAGCAAGAAGACCCTTATCAAAGAAAAGCACAACTCCAAGAAATGTGAAGAATATGCCAAAGGCAATTAAGCCTAAGCCAATCTCTGCATAACATGACGATAACGTGATTTATACAATATACGCAAAATTGGAGAATGGATTGAATTATGTGTTGCAAGTGATTGAAATTGCTCTCATGAAACACACAGATTCCTCAGTCAAAAATCCTTGAGCATATGACGTGCTTGCAAATTTTCATTAGCACAACTTACACTTCATTACAGAGAAAAATATAAGAACACTACAGTGTAGCTTGAACATACCTATATGCGAGCAACACGACAAGCTGTAACCAAATGTCATTAAGCTAGCAACAACATCTACCCAGATAACATTTTCTTAAGTAAGACACTGAACTTTTGAACAATGTCATTAAGCTTTTGTATGTATATCAGATGCCAATGTCTTAATTATGCACATGTTATTTGTATAACGTAATAATGTATATAACACGTCTCTAAGATGTTACTTTTGTATGTATATCAGATGTGCAATACATATGATCTAATGCCTAAAGAGCAATTCTACTACCCAAGATATCATTCATTATCTGAAGCAATAGCTTTTTTCTAGCTCATAAGCTAACCACACAAGTCAAAGAAAGAATTATATGAATGGAGCTCTTGGTATGTACTTATACTCACTTTTCAACTCGTCTATTTGGTATGCCATCTCTTCTGAAGGTGCAAATATAAGCTATTTTTGTGATCGTCAAATTGAAGAGCAAAACAAGCTACAAAAGAAACACAACACGAAAGGAGCACATAGAAGGCATTAGCGATCTACACACTTGATATACTCTGTAGATTACTGAATGAAAACGATCTGAATTTTTCTCAATTGAGAAATCAGAACCAAAGTTGACAAAAGGACATTAGGAAACAAAATTCAATTGAGAAGGACAAGTTCGAACCGATCAATTTCGGAGACGGATTTGTAGACTTTGAGTTGGCAGAGAAGAAATGTCGCCGGCGGTGAAGAGTTGTTCCTCCAGATCCCGTCGTTCCGTCCTGAATCTGTCGGGTTTCTTCGTAGGGTTGTTTATCAGTTGAATGAACTATTGGGCCTTTTTAAATCCAGGTCCATTAAAATAAATAAAGGCTCTATGTAACTATGGCCCAAGCTTAATGTTTTCAGATCTGCTCTCAAAAAAAAAAATGTTTTCAAATCAATTTCTAACGAGAGCATAAAAGTGTTAGAAAACCAGTTCGTTGTTGTATTTTTTTACGAAACAGAAATAATCAAACTAGTTTGCTTTTTTGATTCACTTTAAATCAATTTCGGTTCGATTTGATTCGGCTTTGAACCGATACATTTAAGCATCCACTCTCAAAGAAAATCAGAAAAATAAACACATTCTCGTGGGGCTTAGTCTCTTTGCACATGTGAAGTTTTTCGTTCAATGGAGTACATGATTAGGAAAACAAGACTTTACAAGAGGTCAAAAGGCAAAAGCTAACTAAGGAAATTAACTATGTATTAAAGTGTGAGTGTCACATCTCTTTTTACCAAAAAAATTTACATATATCAAAGAGTTGCAAGTGTACGCACGTGGTTTATTAAGAGTGTCGACTTTGGTGAAAGTTTAAGAAGCTAAGAAAACAAATGTACAAGTTACGGCAAGACTTTATAGATTTAGTTATCAACCCACATGTACTATATAGATGTTAAGATTATATAATTTTTCACTTAAGCTAGACATGTATGATGTATCCCTTTCTTTCTTTCTTTCTTTCTTTTTTTTTTTTTTACCTTGCCCACCTCAAAATTATATCCACTGCCATATAAACATGCTAAATGTCTTTTTCTTAATCCACATAGGATATGGGCTTATAAGATTGGGGAGAAAATAGTTAATTAAATGAGAGCTAATTAATACTCCGAATTAGGAGTACTTTTTGCAAAATAAAAAATGGGCTTAGACCTAATAACTCCACCAATCATCAATATATATATATTATAAAAGTCGACCGTTTTCGAGCCACCACGTTGATTCTGGCCCCACCAGATATTTAACCAAAATAATTTTTAAAATCTTTTAATTAACTACTATAATTTTTCTATGTAAATTTTCAATCTTTTAATTAACTACCTTATCAACAAAGCCTGTCCATATAATATCTAGCCGAAAATATAGTACGTAAATAAACCCTATACATTATCTATCCATATACAATATCTACCCATAAAATATAGTACGTAAATTTTCAATATCTTTTAATTTTGCTACGATCTATCCATACAATATCTTTGCAAACTTTGCAATAAAACCTATCTCCTTCGGAAATTATTTTATTCGTACAATAACTCACGTAAGTTATGTTTGCAATAAGGTGTGTCCGTGATATTGTTGAGCTTTCATGCATACTGTGATGTTTAATATATGCAATAATGTATGTATATTGTAATCCTTTTACCTGTTGACTGTTGTTGTACTGATCATATCACACCTACAAGAATATTTATTATAGAAGTTGTACTGATTTTGTTTTTTTTTTTTTTACCTTTTTTCCATATTTGACTACACTTTGTAATCTATCGTAAACCTTGTAACAAAGATTTCATCAAAACAAAAAAAACCTTATAACTGACGTATGTTAGAGAATAGATATGAACTTAGAATAAAGCTATTTACAAAATCATTGAATAACACCATTATATAAGCAATACATAGATAAAGTAAACTATTTTTTTGATATCAAATTCACAATTATAATATGTGATGATTTAACAAACACTTACGTTGTAATATTGTTTGAGCTTATTATTAAATTAATTTATATCAATTTATGTAAAAAATTGTTAAATTAGACTTTTGATATGATAAGATAAATTTTCTATCTTATCCGATCATATCACACCTAAAATATTTATATCTATACTATATATTAAAGTCGAGACCTTATAAACATTTAGATTTACCCAAAAAAAAACTATAAATACTAACACATGAATGAATTTATCTACATGAAATATATAACTTTAGATATTTATCTATAAAAAATATGACTTAAGATTATATGGTAAAGTTATGTATTTGGAAAATATGATCTGCTAGGACATCAGTATTATATTTAGATTTTAATTAACTACCTTATCAACAATATCTAGCCGAAAATATAGTATGTAAATAAACCATATACATTATCTATCCATATACAATATCTATCCATAAAATATAGTACGTAAATTTTCAATATCCTTTACTTTTGCTACGATCTATCCATATACAATATCTATCCATAAAATATAGTACGTAAAATCATATACAATATCTATCCATAAAATATAGTACGTAAATTTTCAATATCTTTTACTTTTGCTACATAAATAATTTCCAGAATTGCATGGTCGTCTACGGGTTTTGGTAGATACAATCAAATTTGTGGTAGATTCAACCAAATTTGCATATTATCTGTCCATGTTATCTATCTTTAAAATTGCATCTATATAAACAATGATCTGTTTCAACCAAAACAACAGAGGCATTGTTCTTAGGCAAAAAAAAAGTCGTTGTTTTGAGAAAAAAAACAATTTGTTCTATGAATATTGGATTCAACTTATTTCTTTAATACAAGTAAATTTGTGGTTTCCGACAATTTCTATTAAATGTTTATAAACTTGATCAATTTATCAGTTGATGAATTTTTTTAATTACATTTACATTTATGATAGTCGTTATTAATATATTATATAAATTGTAAGTAAAATATCAATTTATATTCTTATAATCAGGTTTTATAAAAATATACAAATGAGTGAAAAAAATTATGTCTTATATATATATTTTTTGGGTTATATGAACTTCAAAAACAATATCACTTCTTTTAAAAGATAAAAAAACATGTTCATATAATAAAACTTATATAATATTTTCCATATAAATATATAATTTTATTTTAATATTTTTAATTGAAATAGTCATGCAGGGCACGACAGGTTAAGCTAGTTATCATACTAAAAGAGCCATCCATATATGTCATATTGTAATGTAAACAATAAAGTATCAAAGTGGTGGAGTGGATGATGCAAATTCCCACGAAAATAATGTAAAGTGTACTGTATTTGAAAAGCAACATGCAGGGTTAATTATATGCTTTCCTGGCCTTTTGCTAATAGGGGTTATTGTGGATTCTTGTACTTGGTCCACATTGCTTTTCGAAAGACTAATGAACTTAATTAATTAAAAAAAAATAACCTCCTCCCATGTACTGATATAATTAATAATTAAGGCTGTGATTATGACAAACACCATTGATGTGGTGACCAATAAAGCTTGATGTGTACATATATTGGGTGACAAATGCCAGTTAAGATCTTCTACTCCTCTCCCTACTTTCTTCCATGCTCCATTTTATTATTTATACCATAAAATCATAATGAAAAAAATTATAAAAATTATTTTTGTGTATAAATGGTTATTCTTATATACTAGTATAATTTTATGATATAAACTCCTAGTCAATATTTTTTAAATGTCAAAAATATGATATATTCCATTATTTTAATGTAAAACAATATTAATGATAATTTTTTATAATAAGAAATGTACTAATATATATGACTAAGTATTGTTAACATGAAAATATATTTATAAAATTTTTTTATTATTATTTTGTAGCATAAATAAGGAAGTGGAGTATAGAGGGGAGTATAGAAAGGAGTAGAGGATCCTTGCTGGACAAATGCATCAATTTTCAAATCTTCTTTATATATATAAAGGTTGATTTAATGGCACTTTTATACCAATTAACAAAGAGGTAACTAGTATGAGAACATATTTCATATGAGATGTTACGTTCTCCTACTTTTCAATCAGGCAATATTATGTTCTTTAGGATGAACTACTCGTTTTTTTCCATATATTTATATGGTTATGTGATTCATCATGATGGGACAAATTGATCACGAACCTGGCCTAGATGTAATTTATTATCTAGCAAAAGTGGCAAGATTAATGGAACCATGTTTTTATAATATAATGGGATATAGGTTAAAAATGCTTGCTTTCGAAATTAAAACTATTAGAACAAAACAAATGAACTCTACAGAAAATGTAAGTTGTATCTCTATCTAACGTAATTTAACAGCTGATTTTCATTTTAAACGATTTAACTTCAGCCAAAAATATCAAGAAATATTTGATTTTTATTTGCATAACAAATCTCAGATCTTTTTTATAGGATGCCTTATGCTTTTTTTAGGGCATCAATTTTTGTCAATAAAATTCGATCTTAAATTAATTATGTCCTCCGATCGATCATGCATTAGAAAAACAGAAGCAAGATATATTTTTTTGATCTTAACAGAAGCAAGATATATATACATAGGCGTTATTTTTTAGAAATTCTAACTTTCATGTACGTACGTATACACGAACCTTAAATTCAGTCAATCACACTTGAGATGGGATGGGAGTGCAAGCAACTTTGTGCAATTCTAAGATGGTGGAATTTAGAATGTAACAGCACTAATTGAGGTGAGTGCCCTAATTCCGTAGCGCAAAAATCAGGCTGAGTTGTTATTTTGCTTGTGTTTGATTTGATGTAAAAGAGCAGTCTTCTTCTTCTTTTAAGGGTTGTTGTCATGTTTGCATCTTATACATTGCTAATGCTAGCCAGCCCCACAAACAAGTTTTGGGTTGCATTGGTGCTTACTTTAATTAGCATAATCCTGTGTTGCGCGCATTAATTAATAGTAGATGGTTAATTAAGGCAATTATATAATGCTGGCAACTGGGTAGGGATATATACCATTCAAAATCAAAATTTAAGCTAGCATTCATTTCGAATAAAGTAGGATAAAATCGTGAACCATCCAAACGAATTAGCACTTTGTTTATATAATTAGGAAAAAGCTAGAAGTGCCTTTCAACGATCCTCACAAGATATATAGGTTTATTTTGATGTTCAGAATTGTTTTTACTTTAATTGTCAATTAAAATAATGTGGTATTAGCGTGACAAGCACTAGACATGCAGCTAATTTTGCTGACGGTTCCCATCAATGAATATGTAAATGATATATTCACAGGTATATACTTACAAGATTTCTAATTAATTAAATGGATTATTAAATATTGTATAAATTAAAATAACGTACTATATCAAGTATCTTGCAGACTTGCACTACCATCGATCTGACGAACAGCATGCAGAGATAAACTAACAAACAAATATACATATACTATCTTTCTTTGTGCCAATAAATAAATAAAATAAAGATAGGTGATTGACATACAATTTCATTTCATTAGACCGCTTAGTTTATCATATGATGTGCTTTGTAGAATGGGTGTTTATCAACGTACAATATATTAGAATAATGTCTACGTTTTATAGAGACAAGTCATATTAGGTGTTAATCCAGAGAGCGATATAAATCTATGGAATAGCGATACATCCATTGAATAAGCCCTAGCTAGCTTGTTGTTGTGTGTTGGGGACAACAACAATGCATGAATCTCACATGTCAAGATCAAAGTCAATTTAATTCATTAAGTCGATGTTGTAGTCATCTATAAAATCAAGGCAAGTTATGACCAAAGTTTAGCTAGGTGTAATATGTTACTGTTAGTACACAAAATATGCCGTGTACAAGTTTCAACTCCTTCTTCAATGATCTTCTTCTTCAAGCTTCTTCACCCAGCCTCTTCGCCTTCAATGACCTACAAAACAATGGACCAAGGGGCGAGCGACCCCTAATCCACCTCCGATGCTTAAGTCAGTAAGGGCAATGTTGATCAAAGGCGTCAGGCAGAGCGATGGCTTAGAGCTTAGAGCTTACCTTTCACATGGAATGCATGTGTATTTATAGAGGAGAGGGACAGAGGGGGGCGCGCGCCTAGGGTTAGGGCGATGCCTTGCTCCCTAAGTCAACCAAATATTCTATCCCAGGCGAGGATAAGATTCTCCTCCATAAATAATATCCTATCTAGAGTAACTACCCTAATAAAGGATAAAGCATAATAAATATGGATAGCAAAATAAATAAGATAGAGAAATAAATGCTAACTAATTGATATGGAAATATGCCCGCCCACAATTGCCCCCTCCGGAACCCTGTACTCGTATACCCCGTACTATCCCGTGTACAGGGGCCGGAGCTTAAGCGGTGAGTGGCCATGCAGATTGGATGCTCTTATTCGTATATTCGTACATTCGTACAATCGTATATTCGTATATTCGTATATTCGTATATTCGTACATCCGTATTTCATAAATACGGGATCCGTGCAACTCCTACGCATGCGTATCGTAGGGCCTTCATTGGTCAAACGCGCGCGTCCACGCGTGACCTGCGCCACACGTGTGATGATGCACACACGGAGCCTTTCCGACCCTGAGTTGAGTGTTCGGCCCTTCACGCTAGCAAAATATTTGAAATCAAAAAGATATGAAAAAAGAGTTCCCGGGATTTTAAAGACGAAATCGTTTGAAATGAGAGTAAACAAAAAGAAGACAAAAAAGGCGGGGCGCCGTTACTAGCATGATGATCCTCGCACTTTCCTCAAGGGTAGAATTTTCTTAACTTCACTATATTCCATGTGCGCGGCACTGGTCGACCATCCAAGTGCTTCAGCACGTATGCCCCCGTCCTAACACCGCAGCCATAATACACGGGCCCTTCCGAGCCTTGCCATTATCGGGATGCGCTCCCCATGGCCAATCGAGGCATTGCATTGCCAATTCGGAAGGTTCGTGGCCCTCGTGGGTATGCGCACCGCAACATAACCCACTTAATGGCGCTCCGTAGGACGCTCAACATGTCTTGGTGGTTTCCCCCTTGCACCCACCGCGGTCGTGGCCCGGCGACCCGCGGTCGCGGCCCGGCGACACGCGGTCACGGCCTGGCGACACGCGGTCACGACCTGGCGACCCGCGGGTACGGCCCGGCGACCCGCAGTCGCGGCCTCGCGCTCGCGGTGTGCCACCCGTGCTTGCGGTTCGTTCCATAGGACTAATCAAGGCTCCTCGGGGGTTCCCGCGCCCGCGGCTCCCGG